>JAEUYN010001093.1:0-45257 GCA_018257835.1 Euura lappo
TAAATTAAAAAAAAAAAAAAAAGGAGTTGAAAATCTAGTTCCAGTGAATCGGTGGGATAAATGGCTGCTGTTGATTATCATTGATAAGAATTTAAATCAGAAATCTTGAATCGTGAATAAATAGAGAATTTATTCAATTTAACTAATGGTGTAAAATGCCACTATTATATTTTTCTATAGAATATGAATATGATTGATTCATGTGTTTTATATGAATGTAATAAAGAAACTTATATACGTATATATAATACAGAAATCGAGATCGTGTACGGATTTTGTACTACAAAAATAAATCCCACACATGAGCATGAATATTGAAATATATATTCATCTATTTATTGTTTTCTGTGTCTATCCCAGATTTTAGAATCTCTTGCAGAGTTGAAAAATAACAGAAAGAAAGGAATAATATCTTTACATACTTTTCTTTTTTTTCAATCAGGTATTCTTTCATACCTACGTTATCCCCACTATAGTCGATTGAAATTAATTATATACAAGATGCACTCTGTTCAATCTAATTTGTACAAATTATTATTATTATTTTTTTTTTTTTCAATTCAATATACTAGTTCGTTTACCGATAAACACAAAATTGAACTAATCATGAACAAACTTCTTATTCACTTTCCTCCCCCGCATTGAAAATTAATATATTTTCATATTAACGCAAATGTGCGAGTATTGAGATAACGATCGTCATTATTCTCTTCGTTTCTTTTTTAGAGAAAAAAACAGAGAAAAAGCAGCAAAAACAAAAGTATCAATACATTTTCATAAACCACACGCACGTATCAGCCACCCTTATTAATCAATGATAAATTTCATTCGATTATCGTGGAGATAAAAAGAAAAAGGAAAGGAAAATCCGAGATCAATTTCATTGAAAATGTTTGATTAGCTACCAATACTGAAATCCGATTGGTATTCATAATAATAATAATAATAATAATAATAATAATAATAATAACGTTAATAAATCGATCTCTAATCATTGTATAGACTTTGAATGTTTTGAGCTACGTTCTTTTTTCTTCCAATTTCAATTAATTATCATATCGTATAATATTGTCATTGCAAGCTATGAAATAATCATTCTATTGCTTTTGATTGATAGAATAGAATAGAATAATAATGAATAATAACAATACTATTCAAAGTTTTCATCGTGCTTTACAGTCAAATTATTCATCATTGTCATTTTGATGAAAATTGAATTGAGAAAATTGGAAATATTAATGATTCTGAATTATTCTCAACGAAATATCTGTTCGATGTACCGTTGCATAAAAATAAAAAGAGAACGGAATAAGAATATTCTCTTTTTCCGTTTCATTTCTTTGTATGTGTTATGTGTGTGTGTGTGTTTGTGTGTTGTGTATTATAATTTGTATTATAATACTTAAAACATTCAATTGCTGGGCGATATTTTAATAAGAGGAAAAAAAAGAAGAAAAAAAAAGATATATATATACATATATATATGTACAATAATAATAATAATAATAATAATAATAATAATAATAATAATAATAATAATAGTAATAATAATGATAATAAAAGAACCAGTACCAAAAAATGTCTTCAGAATTAATACTAAATTCTTCTTTTTTTTCTTCAATAACTTTAACTACTTATTAGGTATTAAAGTAACTTTTTTTTTTTTGTTTTTTTTTTGTTTTTCTTTTTGTTCCCAAGCAAAGGGGTGGGGGCAGAGGGGGTCTTGTAAGAGGGTTCGAGGGGGGCGCTGCTTTTTTTTCTTTCTTCTTTCTTCTTTCTTTCTTTTCTGTATACTGGAATCAGTTACGTGATGAGATTTTTAAAGTCTAACCTGCTTCGCTGTCGCTCGAATCACTGGAGCTCGAGGATAGCGAACTACTGCTGGAATCGCTGTCGCTGCTACTACTGCTGGATGCTGAAAGTCGCGACGGTCCACCCGCGCCTCCAGTTCCACCAACGTCCACAGACTTATTACTGTCTTCTATAAACAAAAACAATTTTCAGAATAGAATTTTTGATTTCTTTTCTTTCGTTCATTTCTTTTCTTTCGTTTCATAAAATAGAATTAAATTAATAAAGTATCTGGAATACAAATTATTGTATGGAATGTAGTAAAAAAAATTTGGGCGTTCGGAGTCATTTCGAAGTATTTCTTCAATGTAAGCTGGAATATTGATTTGAAAGAGTAAAATTTAATACAAAGATAGTTCAATTTGAATAAAGATTAGATCTGATTATATTTCATTGGCTGAAAATAAGAAAATGGTTTTTTTTTTCTTCCGTTTTATAAGATTTATTGTAAAATTTTTTTAGATCTTACCTTTTTTAGCAGGTTTTTTACAATTCCCTAGCTGCCCAGAGACGTCTTGCAATCTCTTTTCAAGCTCTAATTTTTTCTCAGCCATTTGTTCATCCTTAGGTTTACCGCTGAGCTTTTTATCTGTGAAAAAAATGAAATAAAAAATTTGAAAATCAAAAATCACTGTAACATAGCGGAGAAAATTCCTTGAGAATATAAAGATTTCCAAGTTTCTTTCAACCCTGACGCATTCCTTGTTGGAATCGATCGAAAAGATATACTCACGTGGCTTTTTCCTAAGGCATGAAGCTACGTAACTCTCCAATTCCCTAAGTGTAGACGGCTTCAGAGTTTCAAAGTCAATTTCAATTTCGTCAGGATTAGAATCCCTGAGCGAAGGCTCTCGTGATTGAATAATGTGTACAACTCGTCCCAGCTTGTCGCCTACAACGTAATTAGAAAAAACAAAAAACCAACAACAACGATTATAAAATTCGTAAAAATATCGCTATATCTCTCAAATCGTCTCCCCCCCTTACCAGGTAATTTATTAATATCCAAACTCAGTTGTCTCTTCTCGTCGTAGGACATCGGTTTCGCGTTGTCCTCGTCCTCCGAGTCGAAGGCCAAGGGAGGCGGTTGATTGCTTGCGTTCTTTTTCTTGTTCCCCATAGATCTGCTGTTGGCCTTTGGCCTCTTGTTGGCGGCGTTGGCCGTCGTCGCCTTTCCAGGTCCCCTCCCCTTGCCCTTGGGCTTGGCATTCGTCGGTGCCGGTAAATGGTGTCCGATGCCAGGTCCCGAGTGCGCCTTGTTGGGTCCCACGGTTATCGCGGGGTGGTGAAGGTCGCCTCCCATGCCGCTGGGCATCTTGAGATCGCCAGCGCCCATCGCTACGCTGGCTATACTCGCCCCAACGCTGTCGGAAACGTTTGGAATTCTCCCTCCGGGTTTCATGAGTTCCTTCATGGCCCCGCTGTGACCTCCCGCCGCCATGCTTCCGCCCTTACCACCGCCGGCGGATTTTTTAATCTTCTCGGGTTTCTTAGGCTTTTTACTCTTCTTTTTACCGCTCTCCTCCACCAGCTTGGACATCTGCTCCTGAAGCGCTTTCAGCTGTTCAACAGAAACGATTAGTCAATAATTTTTGGCATTCAAAGGTGTGCCGATCAGGCTTACCTCTCGCTCTAGGGCGACTAGCTTCTCTGTACGTTCGCCGTTCGAGTCGTCGCTTTCGGATGAACTTTCGGAACCGGAACTTGTTCCGCTTGTACTGCTGCCGTTTATGCCGACTAGTCCGCCCAGAGGTTCGTCCGGGATCTTCGCGTACCTGATAGAAATAAAGTGTTCAAAGTTTTAGTCGAATTTCTTACACATTTGTTTCTCCGATTCGGAGGGTTGGATGAATAACGAATAAAATTCAAGAAAATCATGAGGTTCGAGCCGCAATGTCGATATTTAAGAAGAAAATAGAACTTTTCATTATTGCAAGAATATTTGTGCCAAAGTTAACATTTCGTTTCAAATTTTTTATTCCATTTTCCTAATATCTTTACTAGAATTCGAATTTGTATCAAAAAAAAGTTGCATGCTTCTCCGATAGAGGATCAAATATTCAAATTTGGTCCAGCGATCGGCTAAATTTATATTTTTCTGCGGTTGGTGTGACTTTTGTTAGCCAGATTGTGATCCTTGATCTAAAATATGGATGATTTGAACCCGACTAGAGGTTCGTAAGGAAGAAAATTGAGCCCGGATACAAACCTCATTTCAAAAACATCCTGAAGTTTTCTTGCCATGGCGACAACGTCGTGATCTGGAGGATTATACTTGTAGCAATTTGTGAATATAAGTCGTACGTCGCCTGCGAATTCTTGCGCCGTTTTATACTCTCTAGTATCCATCTTGTTCTGCGTACGAAATTGAAGAATGTTTAGTTTTGTTTTGATGAAAATTTTAAATTTTCGTTGTCGTTGTTACCTTGACAGTCCCAAGATCCATCGGTTTTTTGATGATCTCGTGATAATCGTGAAGACCAAGAAGTTCGGCATCCACAGGCTTATAGAATGGCCACGCGTAACCCTGCGGCATTATCCGTTTATATTATGATAAATCGTAATTGTTTCGATTGATATGAATAAATCAATAAATTGATAATGAGTTCGATTCAACGATATCATTTTAGTTATTGCCACATAAAACCAATTACCGAATGTTTTTTTGAGAAGAGCTCTTTCAGTATTTCGTTACAGGATTTCAACGCTTCGGATAATTTTTCCTTAGATTTACCACCCGCGTGTTGAGGCTGCAATAAAAGACAACGAAACTGTTAACAACGATACGAAATATCCTACGATTTGAATCGAATGTATTTTTCTTTTTCATTCCAAGATCTATTCGATTACTTCAATTAATGTCAATACTTTAATTAACCCGCAATAATCACCCCAGGGTACGAAAAATGTAAGAAGAGTGTATAAATTCATTCTTTTATCCTTTGAAGCCCTGAATTATCAAGTTCAACCTTTGAAATGAATATACTCTTTGAAAGACACCGTGCCGAACAATTTTTTGATGAAAGTAGTATAACTCAAGATTATCGTTTTTAATTTTTGCAGGAAAATATTGAAAATTGATAAAGTTATGAATTTCTGAACAGAAAACCATGTTTTACCGAACACTTTCTTCCGGGAATATTTTTTCATTAATCAAAATCCAGAAATTTACAGTTTCACCGATGAGAGCATGTTTTTCAATGTTCAAATTATTTCTCTGAATTTTTATACGGAAATATAAAGCTCAATCAATCGCTCAAAGTTGGCCCGGGTGAAATTGACCCGGTGTGACTATCGTGACAATGATTATTACGGGTTAATCTAAATGCTATTTGTGAAAAAACAAAATCAATGGGGATATCGAAGAGACCTGAATAGGAATAAGAATAAACCTAATATAATAATAATGATAAGACAACACAGATGAAACACGGCGTGCCTTAGTAGGACAAAACTTTGGGTATGTACCTGCTGGGCCATCGGCCCCATCAGGGGCATGTTGACCTGGTGGAACGGCACCAGGCCGTCTTCCGCTTGCCTTGTTGGCTGAAACAGCCCCATCATCAACCCTCTGTTAGTACGTTAATGCCATGATGATATGAATCACATAAACAACCACTCAAGGGAACGCACAATTATTACGTTTACCTTTACTTTCAGGGTCGTTGCGTATTTTCTTTCAATTTTAAGATTTTTTTTAAGAACCTGTATTCGACAACATTGATGAATCGAATTTTCTACATCATCAAAATTGCTATCAAATTAAATTTCTGAAATGAACAATTCTTTTTTTATCCACAAATTCCAATGATAATAACAATAATTTCTAATAAAGATGATCGGAAAGCCGTAACGACCCTGCGGGCAGTCATCCTCTCCATTCGCTCTCTCAAAAAACGGTATAAAAATTGATAACTATTTCCCGAGAAACCGACTTACCTTCTTTATCTGTCTCCCGGACTCTCTCCGCGTCGATATTTTAGCGTTTTTCGAATCCAACGGCGGGTGATAGAGCGGTTCGAACGAATTAGCGGTCGGCGTTGTTGTATCAGCCTTTCTCTTCACTCCTTTCTTTACCTTGACTGGCTGCACGGGTGGCATAACCGTGGGCGCTGTCGGAACAGGCGGCGGCGGAGGTACGGCGGGTGCCGCCTGCGTCTCCATGGCAGGCTGCGCGTGGTACCCGCTAGAAGGGGGAACTACTTGTTGGGGTAATGAGTTGTGCGTCGCCATAGGCGGCACTCCTATGCTAGCCGGAGGGGCTATCGTCGTGGTGTTGGTGCTCCCAGGTACCGAGGTCGGCGCCTGGGTCCCCAGCGGGGGCATAGGGATGATGCCGGTGGTCCCTGCGGACGTGGCGGATGGCGTGAGGCTGTTCGGAACGCTCGAACTAACAGCGGCCGTTACCGAGGATGGCCGACCTCGTCCGGCGCCGACGACCGGAGGACCCACGGGACCCCCGGGTCCGACGACACGTCCGGTGGCCTTTTTGCCCTTGGGGCCCTTCGGGAGCGGCGGTTCGAGCTCGACCTCTTCCTTCGGCATTTGCGCGACCTTGGGATAATTGTTTTCGTTTAGATATCATGGTTCGAGCGGAAGAGAGCTCGCGACTCTCTACCTTTGTGAGGAACAATTTTTCCAGAGCTTGCGCCATTATCACGACGTCTTCTCCTGGCTTGTTGTACATGTAACAGTTTGTGAACATGGTATTGAAGTCCTGGATGCACTCTCTCCCGCTCCAATAGTAGTTGTTCTCCAACCGTTTCTTTATGGTACCGAGATCCATGGGTTGTTTGATCATTTTGTGGTAATCCTGACGGTCAGAACATGCATCGATTTAACAAATTATCAGTTACTCCACCCTCCCCCGGAATATTAATCAATTATCTTGTCGTACTGGTAGATTCAGCTTCTTGGCATCTACAGGTTGTTGAAAAGGCCACGCAAATTGGTGTTTCCATACTGGTTTGAATACACCCTTCTGGAGGAATTGAAGCTGGTTCGTCACACGACCGGGTCGAGTGGGCGGCGGGACTACGGGTGGTTGTACCACCCCGTTTACCGGCTCCACGGGCGGTTCGTCTCTAGGAGGCGGTTCCTTCGGAGGAACAGCCGGTGCGCTCGAAGTTTTACCAGGTGCGCTTGTCTGTGATTTGAAGGAAAAAAAATTCAAATTAAATAAACGTTGGCTGGACAATCTTAAGCCGCTTCGGTCTCATGCAGTCCTATGGAACCCGATCGAACATACATATGGAAACACAATCAGACCACCAGCGAAAATGAAGAGACGAAGAGCGTGGAAAATAAAAATATCTTCTCCAGAAGCTGAAAGGAAAGCGGTAAAATTTACATTACAGAACTAGATCTAAGCATGTAGTATATGTTGGAGTAGCATCGTGCAATAACTACTGAAAATTAGATACAAATTTTATCCGAGAAGCGTAAGAAACTGAAGCGGATCTAATTTTAGTCGGCGTTGATCAGTTTGCTAATTTTCGGTTCGTTATTTGTTCAAAAATCAACAAACTCCTCGAACCAAGGGAGACTGGATATTGCGGGCAATTGACAGAGACGAAGAATCAGATTCAGCGATAGAAGTACACAAACAATAAAAGAAAAGACACAATTTTATCAAAATACGCATAATTTGTAATCTACATATTTTTTTGTTCTACTTTTGCTTTTTTTGGGGTTTTTTTTTTTTAGTTGATAAAAAAAAACAACGACACAGTTCATAATCTCACCTTGGGTATATTACACAGCCTCTCTCGCTCCTCCACATCTAACTGTAATTCATACATACGTACTATTCAGTCAAGCAGCGCACAGATTGTTTTTTTTTTTCGTTTTGTTTTTATGTACACAATTTATAAGAGGCGTGTAATTTGATTAAAACAAGACATAATGGGGTAAAAATTATTACAATAGTCAACGACATCGACTGACCGCGTCAAAAACGATACAAAACAACGTTAAAACACGATTACCTCAATTTTATATTTAATAAATTGATATTGACCGAAGCATTGTTGTTAGTTGCTTGAACGTGTTCTTGCATTTGTTATTCAATAAGTAAATTATTTATATATATATATAAAAAACGTGAGACATGGAATGAAGAATAAAATAAATGTTAATTAATTTTGTACACCTAGAACAAATTCTACTTCCAAATATCAATAAATAATCAGAATGTGACGATAAGCTACTTGAAAAGCTACTTTTAGCGTCGTTGGAGAGAACGAAGTGTGAAATAGCGTAGAGTCAAGCTGCGCCTTACATGGAGATTGATCAACGGCTGCGAACGAGACTAGCTAGACAGTATTTAAAAATATTAGGAAGCAGTATTTACCCATAAATAAATAAATAAATAAATAAATAAATTTTGCCCGGCGATTGATCGTCGGGATGGTTAATCGGACTTTATTTACTCACCGAGTTATTCTGCGAGATAGTGTCCACCTGCTGCATCTTGACTTGGCTTCTGTAACAGAGAGAAACAAAATATAGTTTTTAAGATATCTATCGACTCAGTGGTTCGACGAGGATAATGTCAAAGTGAATTTACAGAATTTATCATCGCTACGCCATGACGAACCGCCCTGCCTCCGCCTCAACTAATTTTCTTTCTAATTTCTAATTTCAAGACTGTATGAGAGGCAATCAGAGATGGTATTAAGAATGTAACGCTTTGACGTCGTTGTTTTACCCACCTTTCCGACATATATTGTACATAAATGCTAAGCAGCAGGTAACTGCTTTACTTCGCCGCTCGAGGCTACGAGTCTTCATCAACAAAGTAGCTGGCAATTGCGATATACTCTTAACTGAGCATCGTAGCTCGCTAAAACGTTGATTGCGAGGTGATTTGGCTGCGACCTGGACGAACGTTGGTGCCTCGGAGGCATAACACTAGGTACGCTCAAGCCTACCGAAACGACGGCGGCTCCGATCGTCAAACGTTGCGGCGACTGGCCGTACCTCCGGCCAAGACTTTCGACTCTACCGACATCTGACAACATAACAAGACCACTCGATTCGTTTTTTCTTTCCTTCTCTTCGTCTACGTGGTAATCTCGGTTTTCACATGCGTTATATAACCTTGAAATTATTATTTATGCCGAGGAATCCAAAGCCTCTTGGCGTTTTTACGTAAAAGTAAACAGAGGTGAGTGCGAAAGTGGATGCGTTCGACTTTTACGACTAGTTTTGCGGGATAATAGAATACGGTATCGTTAGAAGTTGGAGTATCTGGTGACGTTATTATTATATTCTACAAGATAAAATATACGCGACGAGTAACAAGGACGCACCGCATAATATCAGAGAGGCACACAGACACAGAGGGACACTTGGTAGAGTCACGAGCTGTGGTTCAGGAGGGCAGGAAGATGGAAGATAAACCGTAGGAATACGAGGATGAGGACGAGGGTGTTCGTCGATGAATCGCGACACCGTATGCGATCTGGTTGCGCGCGTAGGAGTAAAAAGTTAAGTGATATCGCTAAAGAAACAGCGAACGAGGTAACGAACGAGACCAACCGAGTCCGTCCACCACTCTGTTCACTATTGGTTCGGTCGCTCGTCCTCGCTCGGCCTCGGCCTCGGTCGGTCGGTCGGTCTGGCGGGATCCGCGCCTAACCAAAACGATTCACAACGACGTCAGTGTCGGCAGCGAGTTTGAACGTAGAGTATTAATATTTCGAGGTTGTTTTCCAGTAATAATATGTATGAAATAGGTGTTAAAAAACGAATCAAATTAACGGTTATTTTATTTATCGCATATTTTCATTCAACATGGCGGTGTTGCCCGCTCGGGAAAGAAAGCTTCGAGGTCTATTGATATGTTTAGTTATTTGTACCCGATGCCGGGGGACACGCAACGATATTTGTATCGCTAATCGACCGTGTGGCACTCGGGATTACGGAGAACCACCTACCTGATGATTGCCGACGGTTTTTCAATCTGAATTTTATCAAAAACACTAACACTACGCCTCGGAACTCGCTATACGCTTTCTCCCTGCTCGCTAGGCTTGGTGTTATGGCCGATCCGTTCCCCGCCGCCAGCCGCCAGCCGCTGATCAACGCTGCTGCTGCTGCTGCTGCTCTGCGCCCACCCTCCGTCACCTCACTCGCACCAACATACGAAATAATGTCCGGGGGCAAACCACTCGCGTTTACTGAACGTCCGTTATTTTAACACCTCGCATTTAGATTTATTTTATTATATATTATCAGTACCCTGCACCGTAGTCCCTCGACATTTTACTATGCCTCGACAGAATCGGATGCTTTTCCGTGCCCATGATTATTTCGGATCCCTACAAACTAACGATCGCAGCACCAACAATGGCTACGCATTCTTCACAACGTACCGAATGGTCCGTTTCCGTCGTTCCCAGCAGCCGTGGCTCGTCTCGTCGCCTCTGAACTATACAATAATCATTAAATTACGGGAAAAGGGTTTTTTTTCATCCTATTTTTCTTGTTTTCAATAAATATAACACACTCTATGTACACCCTGACGATTTTATTATGTTACTTTTTCAATGTCATAAACTGGTGGCGTATAATTCCGCCGTTCCTTAGCCACCCACAATGCATTTCAAGGATATGATCACAAAATCTATAATAATTGTATAAAACATTACATTTTTTTAAAACTCTACCGAACCACTCGAAACAGATTCGTCGATGATTTTTTCACTATTTCAACGACGTCTCGTAACGTCATGGAATTAACGAACGATCTGACAAAATTTACACTATCAGGTGACGTGTAACGTTTGTCCTACGCGTCGACGAGGACCCGATGGGCGATGACAGTCAGTTCCGTTCGACGGTAAAATGGCGGAACGAGGAGAATATTTATTGTCCTAGATTTTCGACAGCAAACTGATTCCTGTTCACTTATGAGATCGCTATGGATTCTCCGTTATTGATGAATTTGAAAAAAAATATGAACGAAACGAAAGATAACCTCGAAACTACCGGATGAGAGAAATATAGCCGGATGCGGTTACGGGAGCTCCCGCCTCTTGCGACCATCGACGATATTCTCAGCCATGTTGAAAATGATGACGAAACAAAAATACTGTGGGCATCGAACATCGAACCGAGTTCAGTAACCTTCCACAATAGGCGGTTCGGTGCAACTCGAATATCAAACGATCGTCACGAATCAAATTTAGAATTATTTTTAATTGAATAAATCGAACCTCGATGACTCGTTAGATTTTCAGGGGGTTTATCGGAAATTTGACAATTACCGAATTAATTAGAGTTTCAATACTCGAAACCACTTATCTCATCTTCGTGGGAAACGATAATTACCTCGAGCCGTCATTCGGCTTACTTAGGACTCAAATTGTCGATGCTTGTAATCGGTTTATGGGTTTTCACTAATTACAGGTTCTCGACTTACTTTTATTACAATTTTATGCTGTTTACCCTTCGGGTTCCAAATAAAATTGTAAAACGATATTTCAAACGAATCGTCGAATCTTTTCCCAAATACCGTACTTAGATGCTTAAATAATAAAAATTGGCGCATATTCGAATCATTTCCGGATTCAAACGGCTTATAAGATAAATCTGGCTAAAATCAATGATTGATACACGATTTAGAACGATTCGTATTCAAGCGCTTCTCCCGCTGAATTTTTGTTAATTAATACTATTTCGTGCTTTGAAAATTATGGCGGGAAAATGATATAGAAATGCTATAGAAAGCAAGACTATCGTGTCAATGAAATTTGGTGTCCGTTTCCGGTGCGCTAAAAGATATTTTGACGAAAAATCGACGACCTTTTTGAAAAGGTTTTTACTCAGATTTTACACGCTTATACCTTTTTTTTTTCGCATCGTGACGGTTTTAAGCATACAATCGTCGAATAGAATGCATAAATCTTTTCTGTATTGTATCAAAACGGTCTAAATAATTCCCCAAACTTCTTCAAACGCTGAGCACAATTTTGCGCACGTTAATGCTCCGGAAAGGGGATAGTTGCTGATTGATATCGTGTCCTCGATGTAGTCCGGGTTGACCTGGAAATGATTTTTTTAAAGAATGAATTGAGTCAGTCCATGAATATGTTACGATCATGTAACAACTGTGCGGACATACTTGACCGTGAGCCATGGCTCCTACAACTACGGCGATCGGTTCGTTTTTGGGAACGAATTCCCTCGGATTCTGGACCTTCTTGGCGCTGAAGGACATGGCGAGTTTCTGGCAACCGACCGGAAGATGATCAGTGACCGGATTCTTGATGACTTTGAGCAATTTCATGGGTCCGTCCGAAGCTCTGACGTTGAATTTGTGCAGAAGTTGGACTAGGAAGATAAAAAATTAGCGATAATCATCGATATGACGGGCAAAGGGCGAAGGTTTTGTCACAATGTCTACCCATGAGGCCGGCGAACCTCTTGAAAGTTCTCGGTATCCTCGTCTGCGGATTAACTTCTATGAGAACGTTTTTTTCCGTGTGGATATACACTTGTAGTAATCCGGCTCTGTTCAAGGGACTGTCCATCAGCATCAAGAGACACTGGTGGGCTATGTCAGGCCTGCAACTTCCAGGGTCTCGATTGTTCTTCTTCAACATGTTGGCGTGATCGTCGCAGTTTAGTAACTCGAAGCTGTTTCCTACCTGTGATGATTTTTATATTGAAAAAGAAAACAAATTAAATAACAATAATGCAATTTTGCATTTCATCTCTTGTTTTAAGACTTGAATCTTTTGTTTATAAATTTGTTTGTAGAAAATAGAAATAATAGTAAATGTAGAAACGTATAACCTTACCTTGACAGATTCCAGTTGAGCACCGTCGAGTATAATAATGAGACGTTTTTCTTGATTTTTGATATGAGCTATCTGGAGATGTTTCGGTAACGGGTCGAATTCGAATTCATCCTTTTCGTCGTTTTTCCTCTTCTTCCCCATTTTCGTTTCTATTGTTTACTTGGCTAAAGTTTTCAACGAAATTCTAACCTCTAAATAATACGTGTTACGTATTACGTCGCGAAAGCTGAGGATAAACGGATAAACCAAAAACGGGAAACGACCACGTGCCCACGGTGCGACGACAAACTCTATCTGGCGGAGGGCCGCGTAAGAGATCTGAATTATCGACAAATTCGAAAAGGAATCTGCGTTATCGCCAAATAAAAGAAGACTCATAGATAGAAGCCACTGATATAAAAATCAGTGATAGAAGCGCAAACTTTTCATGATTCGATTATTATTTCACCATCTTTTGTTTATTCAACACACAGTTGGAGTGTTTTTTTCTCTACGATATGTACACAAATAATGATAATAATAATAATAATGATAACAATAACAATATTAATAATGACAACAATAATAATAATAATACTAATAATAATGATAATAATAAAAAATAATAGTAGTAATAATAATAATAATAATCACAACGATGGGTAAAAGGAATTAATTCAATTTGAATTCGTATAGTAAAGAGCGCGAATCCGGAATAAAACAAAACACGAGGGTTTGGTTGGACCGTTGCACCACTTGCACCCTGTCAGTCTAACAGTCGTGTGTCAATTGTCATTTGTCGCATTCGCGAAGCGGTCCTCGTCGCGGAGAGTCGCGTGTCTGTGTTATGAGTCTATTTGAGTAATTTATTACAACAATTTGGTTATTACTGTGTGAATATTGTGTGTCGCAAAGTTTCCTGTGATTCAAAATCGTGAGTTTAGTATAAAATTCGACGACGCATAAATCAGCTTCGAAAAGTTTCGGGAATGTAAACAAATGACAGTCTTCGATCTTATTTTCAGTCATCAACATTTAACGATGTAAAGATGATATGCGTCTCATACGATCATCAAAAATCTTCATAAAAGCTGCAGATAATGTAGATTCGAGGTATGTTATTTGTTGTTAAATAATCAGCGATTCATATCGAAAACATTTGGCAAAAAAGAAAAAAAAACGAACGTAGAGATATGAGAGTATTCGAGAATTTCGTCCCTCATCGCAATGTTACGGAGGTTATATCGAAAACAAAAGTGCATCGCGCGAGGAATTAGGACGAGGGCAGAAACAATTGAACATCGGCTAACGCGTATCGATATATGCCTGTGAATTAATCGCGTATCGTTTGTTTATAACTTCGACACAAAGTATTTTCTCACTTTGTTGTTTATTGTTCTGGTAAATGCGGTCTATAAAATTATAAAATTCCGAGTCTGTGTACATAAACGAACGTAAGAGGTTATCGAAAACAAAAGAGCATCGCGCGAGGAATTGGGATAAGTGCAGAAACAATTGAACATCGGCTAACGCGTATCGATATATGCCTGTGAATTAATCGCGTTTCGTTTGTTTGTAACTTCGACACAGAGTATTTTCTCTTTATTGTTGTTGTAAATGCGGTCTATAAAGTTATAAAATACCGAGTCTGTGTGCATAAAGGAACGTAAGAGGTTATCGAAAACAAAAGAGCATCGCGCGAGGAATTAGGACGAGTGCAGAAACAATTGAACATCGGCTAACGCGTATCGATGGATGTATGCCCATGAACCGCGTTTCGTTTGTTTATAACTTCGACACAGAGTATTTTCTCATTTTGTTGTTTATTGTTGTTGTGAATGCGGTCTGTGTGAGTCTGTGTGCATAAATCGGGACTAAACGCGACGATCCTTCGGGTTAACTTAACTAATTCTTCATCAAAGTGATGAAATACTGTCATACAGAGAATCGGCATCGATCGGCATCCATCGATATACAAAAATCAACCCTCCACGCAGTTTTCTACGGCGTCGGTAAGTCTCGCATGAATTTTCATCAATCATTATTATTATTATATTATCTGTAAATCATAAAAAAAAAAAAAAAAAAACGCGACTCATTTTACATCCTGCGATCTTAATTATTCTGTTGTTTTTTTCTGGATATTTAATGTAAAAATTGTATGTAAACGGAATTGCTTCTGCGATTGTATCGTCGGTTGGTATAAGCCGCTCGATGATATCACGATTGTTTTTTTCTATCGCTCGGTCGTTAAGTAAGAGCGCAACAAAAACAGTAGACAGGCTGAAATTAGCCTGGCTGTTCGCCTCCGCGGGTTTCGTTACTTTAGTTTCCATTAATTTCCTTTACGTTTCGTTAAACGAAACGTGGTATACGATATTGTATCAATAAATAAGAAAAAAAAAAAAAAAAAACAACGAGAGCAGCAGACACCAATAGTGCATCAGTGTATCAGTGTATCAGCCACTGCTCCAATAATAATGGCGTTGGCTCTTGGAATGTGCGAAACACCCGGCTGCAAGGCGGTAGCCAGCCTACAATGCCCGACTTGTTTAAAAATCGGTATACAAGGATCATATTTCTGCTCCCAGGTACGTGAACGCCTCAAACTTATTTAAATCGCTCTCACCTCGCTCTCTCTCTCTTTCGGTTTCCGGTTTATTTATAGGTTAGGAATCTTTACCTAATTTTAGATCATTTTTATCACCTCATTACTGTATTTTATCTTCTTTTCTTCAATTTTAGACCATTAAAATTATTATAAGATTCGAATTTATCGAACCAGGCGAACTAAATAATCAATTTTTGGACCCCTGCAAAGGCGAAATTCTTTCTCTATTCAAGCGTGAAGACCTTGGAGAGACAATGTTCTGAATAAACTGATGAGAAAAAAACTGTCATTGATTGATCAGAAAGAAAAATAAACTGATTAATACCATATTTTTATCCTTTATTCAAGGATTGTTTCAAAGGAAGCTGGAAAACTCACAAAGTTATCCACCAATTGGCCAGTAAGTGACATCACGTTCATTCTAGGCCAATTTTTCGTCGTCAGATTCATTAATCGATGCAATTAAACGACTTTGCAGAGGGTGAAAACGACAATAAATCGTCCGACGAGTACAATCCCTGGCCGTCCTATCCTTTCACCGGTAAATTACGTCCATGGAGAAGAGAGCCGAGACGAGAGGTACCGGCTTCTATCGGTAGACCAGACTACGCGGACCATCCAACAGGGGTTCCGCTCAGTGAGCAAGCCGTCAGAGGCTCTGCTCAGATCAAAGTCCTCGACGACGATGAGATTGAGGGAATGCGGGTCGCCTGCAAGCTCGGAAGGGAGGTGCTGGACGAGGCGGCCAGAGTCTGCGACGTCGGAGTGACCACCGCTGAGATTGACAGGGCGGTGCACGAGGCATGCATAGAGAGGGACTGCTACCCCTCTCCGATGAATTATTACCAGTTTCCGGCGAGCTGTTGCACTTCTGTGAACGAGGTCATATGCCACGGTATCCCGGACACCAGGCCGCTTGAGGACGGGGATATTTGCAACGTCGACGTCACCGTCTACCACAACGGATTCCACGGAGATCTTAACGAGACGTTTTTGGTGGGTAACGTCAAGCCGGAGATAAAGAAACTGGTCGAAGTCACCTACGAGTGTCTCACCAAGGCTATAGAGATAGTGAAACCTGGTGAAAAGTATCGGGAGATCGGTAACGTGATTCAGAAACACGCCCAGGCCCACGGCTTGAGCGTCGTAAGGAGCTACTGTGGCCATGGGATCCATCGCCTCTTCCACACGGCGCCTAACGTGCCGCATTACGCCAGTGAGTTTGAGAAAAGTCGATAGATTCGACTGCGAGATCTTTGTCTTGACCCTTTTGTCGTTTAATTTGCAGAAAACAAGGCGGTTGGGGTGATGAAGGCGGGACACAGTTTCACCATTGAGCCAATGATATCTCAAGGAAGCTGGAGGGACGAGATGTGGCCCGATAACTGGACCGCGGTAACGACAAACGGTCTGTGGTCGGCGCAGTTCGAACAGACTCTGTTAGTCACCGATACCGGATGCGATATACTGACCAAACGTCTGGTCAATAACGGGCAGCCCCACTTTTTGGACAATATATAGTAGGGTCTTACCATTTTATCATTTTTTAAAAATGAAATAACTGGGGGGAGGTGGGAGGGGGAATCGTACAACGACGAATGTGAAAGATGGGAGTTTGATACGCCACCATAGTTGTTGGTGCAGTTTAGAAGGTATTTTAGGGTACCTCAAATACGTAGATTATGATTCAATGAAGAAAATAAAGTAACAGATATGAGGAGGAATTTGAATTCTATTGATTAATTAAGGCCGTTTTTTTTACGGTTTGCATTCTCGCCTAGGTAGCAGATGGATTTTTTTTTCGCCGAATGCCGATGTTCAGAGTTTAATTGAACGTCGAATCCGAGTTTTCGTCGATTTAAACGACCTTATTCTATTTATAGAGGAGAAAACAGCGGATTATTTTATAATCTTATCACCCATGGGTCAGCGGAGTCGGTGTATTTTCATTCTCAATAACAGGAAATTTGTGAACAACAGAATCGCGCATGGTTCGAAATAAATTATTGTTTGAATTCTCCAAACTACTCAGAATTATTTCTTCAAACCCACAAATTGAATAATTGATCGAAATCTTTCCATCGCCTCATACGCAGCTTGTATAAACACGTAGAATCGTTTATTTTATAACAAACATACAATAAATAATAAAATAAATATAACAAATAAATAAATAATTAATTAACCGTAATTATATGTAGATTAGGTCGAAAATCAGTACGTGAAAAAAAGCAAACTTGAGTTTCGATCTCCTTATGGGTCAAAGATCGATTTGAAAAAACATAGAATTACACTTTTGGTGGGTATTAATTTTTTTTTTAGGGTAGACGAGATATTGGGTGATAAAATAAACTATTCAAGCAGGTTTTCAATTCCCTCTTCCGCTCTGAGTCTTCCCTCAACAATTAGGTACACGTGGTATAAGTATTCGCCGATCCCTCGTCAATTCTCATCACTTGTTTTTTGGCCCGAGTCGAGACCCAAAGTCAGAGTTCTGATGTCTCTGCGGGTTCTCCGCGTTGTCGTCAGCCGCCGATTCCTCGCTCTCTTCGTATTCGTACTCTGCGTCCGCCCTGGCTGGTCTCTGGTCGAGCTCTTCGCTGTAGTCCTCAAGGTCCGGCACCATGATCCTCATCGGCCTCTTGTCCTCCGTCTCCCTCTCTCTCTCCTGGTCGCGTTCCTCGTTTTTCTGTCTATTCACGTACCTGGGATGTTGCTGCTGGTACCTCGACTCGTCGAGCTCTACATCCTCGTACCGATCGTCCTTATGGTTCAAAGGCATGCCTGCGGCGTGGTGCTGCTTCCGCAGGTGGTCTATCAACTGGCTATTCACGTTCCCAGCTGCCGCCAAGGCGGCCAACTTCTCCGCCGCATCGCGGCTCGGCAGTGTCGTGTAGAACTGACTGGACAGGCTCCCGTCATCTCCGACCTGGGTGAAGTAAGTCGACTGACCATTGCGGTTCGAGGTCTCTTCGTACTCTATGTTGTTCTCGGACTGAGGATTGTCTGGAGAGTCCTGACGCTGAGACGTCTTCTTTGCCAACGTCTCTGGTTCGAGACTGTAATCTGCAGTGACACGACCAGATGCGTAATCCTGACCTACAAATATCTGCTGCTGCTGCTGTTGTTGCTGTTGTTGTTGTTGTTGTTGTCTCTGCTGTTGAAGTTTCTTGTTCGACTGTTCGTCATAATTGAACGACTGCATTTGCGGTTGAGAGAACTGTGCGTCTACGTTAGACTGGAAGATCTGATCAAGCTGCTGCTGGATCGCATGCTGCTGCTGTTGTTGTCCGGATTGATACTGGTCGCCGAACTGTTGTGGAAAACTGTTCAACAAATCGTACAATTGGTTCGCGGACAGCGGTGGTCCGGCGGCAGCCGGATGTCCTACGTGAAGTTCAGGACTCTGCTGCTCTATCACAGAACTCGGTTGAGCCTGTATAGCGGATGCCGGAAACGCGACGTGAAGCGAACTGTGAAGATTCGTCTGCATCGGCGCGTTTCCCTGGCCGAAATCGATGCTCGTACCGATCAGCCCGGTGTTCGACGGGTTCGAGGGACGGTTGAAGACGTCGCTCTGCCCGCCGGTTGACAACCTGGTCACGTCGAATTCCGGGGTGTAAAACGTCGGCTGGATGGTCCGATAGTCTTGCGGTCCGATTTCGTTCGTCTCTGTGACTTCGTAACGATGAAGTGTAGGCGCTGGACTGGTCGGTCCCGTCGTTATCCTGTGCGGCGTGCTGGTCCCCTGGGTACCAAAGACGTAGTTGGTGGCCTGGGACTGTTGACCACCGCCGAAATTCTGCTGCACCGAATACTCCTGGTTCGATGGATAGCCTGGAGACGGTAGATTGTACGGTTTATCCGCCGGGCTCAGATTCGGAGCTGGAATGGTGTGGATCGGACCCTTGTCGTCGTCGATCGGTCCTCGGTTCGATACCGAAGGGACGGAGTGTTCTGGTCTGTATTCGGCCGGTTTGTTCATCGAGTGGAACTCCTTCACCGGACCACGTTGCGGAAGCGAACCTTGGTTCGGAACCGGACCCATCAGCTGACTCTTCCAGGATGGAAGAGGCGCGAACATCGGGGGACGACGAACCCTGCGAACAACAGAGAAAGGCCGACTTCTCTTTATCTTCATCGTGAAAAAAGTGCAAGACTGGGCAAGCTGATGGTGAATGTAGACCACACTCGTCTGGTCAGTGGGACCCACTGGTCGGTCGTTTTAGAGAAACAATTAGCGTCGTCGTGTGAATATGTCGAATGTGAAGAAGAAGAATTTTTTGAAAGCGTGTGCTTCGGACGAAACATCGAGTGAATGCTGATTGTTTCCTCCACAACGATTGAGTAGTAGGTTCGACCGCCTTGAGCAGCCGAAGTCCAAGTCACAGTAGTGTATGAATTTGTTAAGAAGTATCGGTCACAGAGAGCCGGCTATTTTTTTCCGAATGCTGTTTCGTGTTCCGAGAAACATGTAGTACAAACCCAAGGCGGGAAAACTAGATTTGAACCTCGACGAATTTGCGTACGTGAAAAAATCGACAACCGTTCGTGATCAATGCTTCTTGTACTTGCAGTGTGACGAGGCCATCATGATCCGTGTCTTGCATCTGCTGATCGTTATAAGCCTGCCAAGTGATAGATAATAGAAAATAACTCACGGATTAGAGGGCGGTGGGTATCTGAAGTTCGTGGGCTTGTGCTGCATGGGTCGATTGTGTTTATACCCGTTCGGTCCCATGTTCATGTGCACCGAGTTCCCCATGGACACCCTCGGTCCCATGGGCCAGGACTTCTTGTATATTTGAGGCTGCGGTTGTTGAGGATGTCTGAACTTGTATCTGGCCATAGTCGTAGACCACAGCGAGGCGCAAACGCCGGCTGCCAGGAGCCACCGGACCCAGTTTATCGCCTGAAAGTTGTTGGTCAGTGTAACTGGGTTATCGGCAAAGAATGTACCGCGTTTGATCGGAATCTAGCATCATCGGCCAGGTTCTCAATTGGAAAGCCCCTCCACCCCCTCCCCTGCGTGCATATAGGTACGCGTTACGCGCGGATAGAGGAAGCTAGTTACGAGCCAGGAGAATGAGGTTCTACGATTAGAGAAAAGTGGAGAATTTCTCTGTGCCCGATCTGTGGCCTTCCGTGAAAAACTAGCTTTGACCATAGGTGCAATTACCGATGCCTCTTGAACACGCGACTGTATGATAAGTTTTCGATCATGGCCTCGATACCCCATCACCAAACGGATCACAGCTTTCATTTGCGATGCAGCATGAAGAGATACGATGGACAGTTTTTTTTTTTTTTTGTTTTTTTGTTACGTTGATCATCACCGCTTGCCTTTCGGGGTCAAAGATACTCGCTTCTATGTACATGCATTGATCACGCCACGGTTTCGAATAAACGGTAAAGAGTACAAACGCCTCATTATCAATACAACGAGGACTGTCACATGGGTGACAGTTATTTTCGGTCGATCATTCATCACTATTCATAACGTGACTGATTATCTAATCTTGAGGCTTTGGTATCGATGGCACACTGTCCTACTATCACAAGGTTGGAGTTGTGATACGATTACAAGGAACGAGAAAACTTTTCATCCTTTCCACATCAATGAACGCGATTGTTTTTTACATTGTTAATTAAAGTGCAAGTGACGATCGTCGAATGGACGAGGAAGGAAGAAAAGAAAAGAAAAGAAAAGAAAAGAAAAAATTGGAGTAATTACCTTCATAGCTGAAGCTAAAGCGGACGACCTTGAGGCGATGAGGTTGACCTTGAACCGATGTGACGAGGAAGACCTTTGTTCTTTCAGAATAACGCGTTAATAAATCGTATTGGTCAAGTTTTTGACAACGTTTTGGAGAAGGTATCGAGTGTGTCTTGAAACCCGACGTGAATGAACGTTGAGAAAGCAGTGAGCGTTCTGTCCGCAATTAGGTCATTGTCCTGCATTTATACTCCTTCTCCTTTTTACGCGTTTGTCCAATGCTCGTTTCTCATTCGCTGCTTAACTTTGGAATACGATTATCATCGCTGTGCGGGCAATACCTACGCTTCAGGACTTGATGCCACGCGTGGTGGATCTGAGCGATAGCCTAGACTCTGGACGACCTCGACTTTTTGCAAAATATTTTTTTTGTAACGAGATCGGCAACTGTTTTTATCAGATTCTCATCCGCTTATCTATGATCACTAAAATTCTCAAATCGTGGGAATTTGGGGGCATCTAAAAGAACATTATTTTTTTTCTCATTTCTAGATCGTCAAGTTTTTCATTACGAAAATTATGACAAATGAATTTTTTAAAACGTTGTTCAAAATACAAAAGGAAAAAAATGTTCATGTAGCTTCGATTATGAAAAAATAAAGTTGATTTCGGAAGGTTTTGTCAAAATGTTGGTACTTCATGAATGACACTTGGGTATTTTCATAAATATGGGACATATTTGGTAAAAAAAATATTCGATGGGCGATTTTGTGACCACTGATATAAAAAACGTTATCGTATTTAAAAAATATTATCGGGATCTGCTAAATCACCTGCTACCAGTTACTCGTATATTCTGGGTCACTGGATCAACGGATCTCGGTGACAGCGTAGAGAAGAATATGGAGAGAAACCACACCGGACGAACATGGAGCCAATCGGAAGCGAAGAAAGAAAATAAGAACATACATATCCTAGATATATGTGTATGTAGATGGATTAAATTGAAGCTGGCACGTTTAATTTCGGCCAAAACTAATAAAAAGGCCAGATGTTTTATCTAATCTCGTTTCTCTATTTTACATTTTTTGTGTTCAATTTTACTCCAAGAAAACTTTACTCCACATTGATCATGAAAAAATTTAAAAATATTTGCTTAATTTCGTGATCATGTACGAAATACTTGCTTTTGTTGTTGTCGTTGTTCAATTTTGTTGCTGTTTAATTGAAGGGTTAACGAATACTGACCCACCTTTAGTTTTGTTTGCCGTTTACAAGTCGAGTTTGTTGAACTCACGACAGAGATGATCGCAAGCAAAGATTGTGTTCCGATTCAGGATTCTTAGCTCTCTCTCTGTTCAGACGGTGACTGATCTTCAACAGTGCTTTTTAGGTTGACCCAAAGATAGAAATTCTTCGGATTCCTTAACGACAGTTATTTCCACTTGTGGTCGTTGCAGTGGTTATATTCATAAGAAAAAAAAAAGATACCTATTGTCACCCAGAACAAATTCCTCGATACTTTCTTTTGTTTTTGGGAAATACTGATGTTCTATATTTTGCGTCAATAACTTCCGAAGAACCGATGCGATGATCTTATTTGAATTGGACAATGTCTTCATTTACTGAGAAAATAACATATCGGAAAACACTTGACATTCCAGTAATTACAGATATTTGTAGGTATGTTATCATAGATAAATGACAAATTTACATTGCTTGTTCCTTTTTTTCGGAGGTAAAGATTTTTTTTGACAGTGTTGAGGATAGGGGATGTGCACTTGTTTCATAGTTTACAGTACAAACGGTTATTTTCTTCTTTTTTATCACAAAATAATAATGCTATTAGTAATTACAATCTTTTTATACACTAGAATAATAATAATAATAATAATAATAATAGTAATTATAATAATACATAAGTTACGATTAAGAGTCTATTGTTAAAAGTTGATTTCCGTTTGGTTTAATTAACAACTCGTGAATGAATTAATTTGAATCGATAATCAGTTTGATACTAAATTTGCAAAACCTTAATGTTTTTTTTTCTCCGTCGCACAAAAAATCTGAATAATAAATAATCATAATTTTTTTACGATTCACTAGAATATCAAATTTTGTTCCTTTTTTGTTTGTTTTTGTTTTCAAATCTACTGTTCGTTACACGATCAAATCGTTCGGTTTTCATAACCTAATGAAGAACAACGTGATAAATACACTATACAGTGAATTTATTTTGTAGCAGCTCGTCTCTTTGTTTCACATCTTGTCAAAATTAAAACTAATGCATGTTTAATCCGAGACTGGAGATCTCAGTCATTTTCTCAGTAGTTATGGTAACCGTTCACCGCTTGGTACTTCATGGTCCCATCAGCATGGAAAGTTGGATAGTAAGCGTAAGACACTACCACTGAAACAATAACGAAAGTACATGTAATAACGTTACAACAATCTTCACTCTCAATTCATTCACTGTAATTATCGTGGACTTGAAAAGTAAGACTAATTAGATCTGCCATCGAATAATGAAACACGCGTTGTTTGGCTACTTCATAACTATAGAAGTTGAAAAATCAAATTTTCAACTGTAGTCTTTATCTGTAAAATCTTTGACTTTTTTTGGTGAGATTAAAAAAAAAAGGGTCTAAACTGTAGCCTCAGAAAAATCACAAAGCGTCGAAAAATGTTTCGTCTTTGAGGAAATGAGTTTGATACATTTTTTATATCCTGTAAAGTCTGGGGTCAGTCAGGCGGAACCCTGGTCTCGGAATGATCCTGACACCGAAGGGAAATCCGGACCTGCTCCTCCTCTTCAACGCCCCATACGAATTATGGGGGATTCCGAAATCCTGAAGATGATTGCTCGTCGGAGGAAGGTAGAACGCTGGTTCACTCGGATTTTGCTGCAACGGTATTTCAACGGACTTTATAAACGAGACGTCCGTGTTTCCCAACGACTCGAAATTGCGGTGATCATTTCCGTCGAACGAGAAGTGAACGTTCTCGAATGGATTTCCAAAGTTCACGTTGTGGTTCTTCGACTGGTCAAGGGAATGACTGTCAGGACCGTGGTCATCCTGGTGATGAACGTCCTCCAACGGACCAGGACGCTCTTCTACCCCCTTGGAACCGGATACGCCGGTTATTTTTTTGACCAGATCTCCGACTCCGGAGTCTTTCTGGTTCCCTCCAAAGCTTTCGGCGAGAATCGAGGAGAGGTCAGGTTTCCTCGGCGATAGATTTAATCCGGTTGACGAAACGTCTCCGTAGTTTTTGTACGACTGATGGTGATCGGCTTCTTGTGCAGGTTTTATTATCAGTAGACCAGGGTGATCAGCGTCTGTAAACGTCGGTCTGTCAGTCACGTCATGAATTATAATCAATCATCGTCAAATACTTTCGTATTTGAACTATGAGACATGTTTTACGACTAATCGGACCCATTGTTACCGGTGAAATTTTACGTCGGGGTCAGGGTCAGGGTAATCCTAGAAAAGTAGAGAATTTTTGTCTTCCCAACAAGTGATTTGTGATTGGAGAGAGTCTAATCGTCTTCCCCCCCTTTCAGCTTTTGAAATTATAGTAATCAACGTCAATATACCTACTCAAGATTTATCATATGAGAAAGAGAATAACTGGTTTTTTTTTTAAACTCTTCCAAGATATTAGATATGTTAGTAGAATCTTACATTAGTGATCATTTCTGACTCTGAGAAGAGACCTTCTTTTTTTTTTTTTTTTTTGGCCCGTTCTTGAGTTTTAGAAAGTTTGAGATTGTAATGTACATCCTGGTTCGTTTGGCGCGAGTAGAAGGAGATTTTTCGATCGGGTGACGCGTTCGTTCGCGTACGTTAGGTAACACTCACGAATAACTCGATTTTTTTAAATTCATTTATTACTCTGTCAAAGATGTGGAGAAATTACGAAACGAATTAGATATGGAATTGAAAAAACTCGACAATTTGGAATACTCGTATAATGGCTGGATTATGTGATAACTGAATATCAATTCCTAATTTAATTGGTTATCAGCCAACCGTGAAGTGATATATTATTTTTACTGTTAATTACATTATTTGTAGATAATTTTTTCTCAACGTTACGATATTCGGTATCGTATTTGAATTTCGTGAATCTACTTCATATGAATTTTAACGGTAATTCAATGATTTGAAAAATTAGCTATGGTCTATTTTTTATTCAAATTTTTTTTTTCGCTCAATTATCCCATCTGTCTACGTGCGTCAAGTTAATTTGCAGTGAGAAAGTGACATTCTCTTCGTGTCTACAGACTTTTTTTTCAAACCCAGTCACTTGAGCGTCGATTTTTTCGCTCAGGAAATGTCACGTGTTTCTTTTTTTTTTTCAATGTCTGACCAGTGAAGATCGTCAAATCTCTCTTCGTAGTCAAAGTGTCTAGAATAAGCCTCTAATTAGATATTCTATACCCATCCGAATTTCGATTCTCTCTATATTCTTAGCCCGGCAGAATCTGGGAATTCTTTCATAACAAATATTCTCTCATTTTATGTCATGATCCTAATTACTTCTTGATTGCGAGGATAAATCTGCCTACGGATATATTTGAAATTGACGAAAGTCGGTTCACGATTCCCTTAATCACTCTAAAAAAATACATTCGACTAGACTCCGAGACTTCAAAGGCTTCAAAAAATCTCATGGGACTTAAAAATCATATCTGCCATAAAAATACTTTATAAGGCAGCCAATTGTGACACTTATTTATAAATATTTTGAGGGGAATTTCCAAGACTCGATGAAAAGTCACTAAACTTGACGAAATTTCATAAAACTTGATCGAATAAAAAACAGTGATTATGTTACTCCAATTTGAGTAAATACGAACCGTCAGATGGCGCCGCGTACGCAGAGTGTCCGTACGAATCTGTTGCTCCAGCGTTCGCGTATCCTCCAGCATGAGCGTAGGCGCTGGGCGGAGGTCCTCCGTAGGAATCGTGACCTTTTGTCAAAAGAAAAATCGATCGTTAAAAATCGTATCGATTGACGAATATAACCGCGGCGGGAGGGGGGTGATTCCACTTAACCTGATGGTCCGTGGACCGGAGGTGCTTCGTAGACGTACGAGTTGCTGGTTTTAGGCGGTGTCAGGACCGCACTGGCCGCTATGTGACGTCCGAGAGTCGATATCGCCTCACCTTTCGCACTGATTATGCTACCTTTCGTCGATATCACTATACCACCTCCCTTTATCAGTTTCCCCTTGAGCGCAATGACGCCACCGCCGATCGCCTTCAGTGCTTGGAACAGGGTGTTCAATATGGCCTTTTTGAAGGACCATATGTCGAAATTCGTCTCGTCGTACTGTAGGGAAAATGTCAATTTGTTCAATACAATCATCGTTGATTTGGGAGAGAAGATTTCTATAGATATACACGGTGAGTTTTCTCCGTGTCCGGATGAGGGCGGGGCTTACCAGACCAGACTAAGTATCGATGGCTTGATGCGGTACCGGATTAAGGGGGCTAAGAGGCTGTAGACCCAGGATCTCGTCATCGATTCCCAGTTTTTCGTACAAAAAATGTGAAAGAAGGGAAAAATTTCCCGGTTCTATTCATATTATTGTGAAAACTTTCATGAGAGAGGATCGCGAAGAGGCATTGAGCCCCGGGTCACTCTGAATCTTAATCCGACAGTGGCTTGATGTGAACAGTTAGATTTTGATAAAATTGTGACAGCGAGGGGCGGAGCATCGGCAGTGTTGAGCTCCTCCCCCTTCGGGACGCGGAGAAAACTCACTCTGTATATTCTCGTCGGTTGACCTGAATCGCGATTATCATACCGGATATTAGAACCACGACGTGAGGAGAACGTTCTTATATCACTTGATTGATTTATTTTATTTTATAAACGTTATTTACAGACGAGTTGTTATTGGATAATTTCAACATCGATTAATTGACAGATACGTAGAATGAGAAAGTGATCAGGAAAATTATAAGGAGAGTTCAAATACTATTTTCGTGGTCTTGTTCCTTAATTATCGTTTTAAGACCATTATAATAATGGCCTGCGATTCAATTTCACCGTCTGCGAATGATATTATAAATTTTATTTTTCTCTTTTTTGGTCACTTTATTCAACGAAATTCCATATTAAATAAGAATATAAATAATTTTCTTTGTATATAAATTAACGAGATTCTATTGACGTTCCTGAAACTCGAACTGTGATAAAGTTGCATAGAAATATTGTGTAATAAAGTTGTTTCAACGAAAGATGAAAGAAAACAAAATTTCACCAAACTTTCTCGAAAAAAAAAAAGGTAAAAGCAAAAGAAGTCAGTCTACGGAGTTAATTGTCGTCATTATGTACAATGTACTCACGTTGTGTACCGGTGGTCCGTATTCTACGGATTCGTACTGATGTCCTTTGCTGCTACTGTCGCTGCTACCGCTGCTCGCACCGCTCGATGCTTCGGCAACTTTGCCAAGAATTGCGCTACCTATTCCGGCCAAAAATCCTCCGGAACCACCGCCACCTGACCTTTTCCATCTTCTTACATTTGACACTTCTGATGATGATGATGATTCGTTTTCTAACGATTCAACTCGAGCTCCTGATTCTGATCTTTGGAAGGTCTGAGGGTCTGCGGAGAGCGACGCCGAATGAACTAAGACGCAGCATCCCAGTAGGGCGAAGGTTGCGAGCTGAAAAATAAGATTAGATTAGATTAGCAATGGTGCAAATTATTATTATTGTTTTTTTTATAGTTTTTTTTAGTCGAACTTGATTAAGAAAATCTTCAGCATGAAGTGAATAAACGACAAAGGAGGTCAGAAACTGGGCCTATGGGTTCACCTTCCTGTGTTTTTTTAGTAAGATTCTTAACTTGACGAGGATATATAAATTTATATGCAGTCTGAAGTTGGCTGGAATCGAGAAACAAGCGTTCAGACAGTTTTTTTTTTCCAACACCTTATTCGAAAGTATGCTTTTCGGAGCAGTGCGGGAAGCAGGTGTTACAAAATATATACTATTATCAACGATTTTAGCCAACTTCAGACTGTGAAATGACTGTGTTATGAATTCACCCTGTATATGTGAGAGTAGTTGTTGAGCGGTGATCTTTATCAGCGCGTAGGAAGAAACAAACAATTAAATTCGTATTTCACGCGGTATCATTTCCGCAAACGTTGCAGAAAATTTGCACGACGATTTGAGATGTCTGATACCCACAGTTACTGCGTCAAGTCCGTATATAACCTGAGGTAGTTAGTCAGCTCCTGTGTTTTATGGTATTCAACCGAAAGCTTTATACCACTTTCACATTTCTTGAGAACTGCCGTTTTAATCGCGTTTATATGTGTGTTCATATACATATATTTATGCTGGTATAATGTAACGGTAAAATTTTATCGATATTATTTACCCGTACACTGTTAGAAATTTCTGTATCAAGTTTCACAAAAATGTATGTGAAGCAATCAACATTCAACTCTTTCAATATTCCAATATTCATATAACAGTTTTGAAAATTCAAAATCATTCGGAAATTTCACAGCTAAGATTATACTGAATTTCATATACAGAATGTTTTGAAAATTCGGCCGAATACTCATATGATATGAAAATCCATGATAATTTCGTTTAAAAATGTGTTTCCACTGCTACAATAATTGCCGAATCGGATCATAAAATATTGCAGAATAAACCAAAAAATGATAATTTTACGCTTTTAATCGGATGGACTGTTTATAATTGACCGAAATACCTCTGTCATTGAAAACTAAAAAAGAATCATAGTATGTTTTGAATCTCGAAAACAGTTTCATAAATTTAATCGAACCATATCAATATTGAGATACAGTTATTGAGTCTCGGCATGTCTTTTCATTATTGAGACACAAATACGAAATTTCAAGATATTTCATATTAATTTCATTCCAATCACCAGGATTTGTGAATTTCATTTCTGCATGTAAGAAACTTCAATATACATATATTTGTAACGGTGTACCACTTGGGTGGAGGATAGCGTCTTTCGCACAATTTTCAATTGATGACTAAAAGCTATAATCGATTCTCTACACTCCCATAATTGGCATTGGCATTGTTCTAATTATTAGCCAATAATCGCTTATCTCGGGGTCGTATTTACACCGCGTCTAGGCCTTGCCCTCAAACACCTTTTTGAATACGTGTCAAGATTTCAAATCCCAGTTCGATGATATGCCGAAATGAAAGGACGACACTGCGAACATGTTCATAGGATTCAAATAACTTTGCGGTCAGTCAAGAGTGCAACGATTGTATACGACTATACGAGTAAGTGGAGCGACTCCAGAGAAAGTTATCAAACGATTGTCAGACTGAGTTGATACACTGATACATGTGGTGTATCTTCGATTCATTTCATACGATGAAATAAAAAACCTTTATATCGTTATCGTCATGAAAGTATTATTGTCTTTACAATTTTGAATCATGATTGCTTATGGTATTAATTCTACTCCATCTCTATTTCATTTTTGACAGTATATGATTAATTCTCCAAGCTCATAATCACAGAGGGAGGATCCTTTCTTTTCGACAACGGAACAATAGGTCGAGAGTCACCGGAGCGGATTAGCGTTATTAACGATTGTCAAGACTCTACCAAGTGTGTATATTCGGTTTTTTTTTTCGATTTTTTTTTTCTTTCTCATTCATACCGGAAGAAATTTCCCTTTGATATTATTTTATAACTATACATATACACGATATTCGCTGTTTGATTTGTCATGTGTTCTCCTCCTCGAAGTGAAAGGTATACGAGTCGTGAATATTATCCTTTCGTCACACTCAACACTCTTTCAAACTTTGTGGATGTTGATTATTTTTCATTCAAGTCTCATTCTTCTTTCACTTTCAAATTTGAACAATCTCTGTAAGGATTTACAATCCTTCGTTTCATCCGTGGTGGCTGTAGATTTTATTGCCGAGTGAAATTCTTCTCCTCCCTATGATTTTAATACTCCCTACTTTTATTCGGGATCAAAGATCACGTTTCTCCTACAGCAAACCTATACGTCCCCTTATCCTTGTATTATACCGTACAGCAGCGAAAGTGATCCGCGTTGATCTCTCACAAGGTGTTAGCCTTGATCTTGTGCGGTTAGTCGTGCGCGACCCAATTTCTCGGATGATGATCAGGATAACAAAATGATATAAAAAATGTAAGCAAAAAATGTCCAGCCTTCTATTGCATTGTATAGACGAACTCTGATAAATTATGTTCAAAAATCGTATTGATGCTTCTATGATTTCACATACATGCGAGCCGGTTTATCTTCCAAACGGTCGAATATACGTGAAAAACCGTTATCACCTTTTTTGTAGAGAATCTTCTGATCTTCAAAATCGGTTCTTATCAGTTTTCGCCTGGGAGCCACCGGATGTAAGATATCGTAAAAAATATATGTACATGTGTCACGAGGACTGCCTTCGATGCTTCATATCTTTTGAACAGTCGATTCCACGCGAAAAAGTCTAATAACATTTCTTGTAGAGAATTTCTCGATCATCAAAATTGGTTTCCATCAGTTTTTTACTGGGATCAACCGGAAGCGAGATATCGTGGAAAATAGAATGACACTTGAAAGGTTGAAGGATCTAAGGGCTTGGAAAATTCGAACGATTCGAAACCCCGTAGTTTAGATTTTTTCAACACTTTTCTTACAGCATTCGAACCACTTCACTATGGTATAATTTTTTGACGTAATTGTGCGATGAGAATGAGATTAATTGATGAAGAGCGAAGAATGAATTGCACTCGCGATTATTGTGTACTTTATTCGTTGATATGTACCTTCATTGTTGCTTCTCCCTAGTTTCTTTAACCTAACGGTAGGTACGTCTGACGAATAACACACCACTCTCACTAACTCACTGGTGATACTTGGACTCCTCTCTCCTCTCTATATACCATCTCCCACCTTTGCGATTCCTCTGCACTTTTTAAGTGTATTTGTATTTACCCCTTTTTGCGAACAGTGACCCACCAATCGTCGGTGATTGACTTCGGCTACGATTATCAATAATTATAATCATATTTCTCAAACGTTTAAATAAATTCGTAAATTTGTGTTGGGAAGCAAAAATTATTCTACAGATCATAATAATTGTCGACACTTTCTTAGATAAAATCTGTCAGACAAAAAGAGTAATTAAGGATAATTTTAGCTCGATTTCATTTTTTTTTTAAATTATCTTTCATCAATTTTTCCTGTGTATAAAAATCGAAGACGAAAAGAAACTGGTTCAAGATATAGATAAGAAAAATAAGACGTCGATTTCGTTCGCAAAATGTATTTTATCCAGCGATGAGAAATTTCACTCCTATTATATTCTAAAGTTTAACAAATCTGCTACAAAAAAAAGGTGTTCCTTTTTTTAACTAGACTAGAGAGTGCAGCGATTGTCTTGTAATTATTTCGTACTTGATGCGACACACAATCTGGTTTTCATATGACGAATTACTGTCCAAACTAGAGCGACTCGTAAATGCTGCTCTTCTGCATATACATATTTTTAATTTTAGAAAGTAACGTGGAATTATTTTTGATCATCTATCAGACGGACGTCGTTGATTTTTCTGGCCATTATTATAGTATGAAATATATGAAAGGCTGGCAGTTCATTCTTCATCGCCTGATCCGTGGTTTTGAAGCTGTGGTCCAGCGATGAATAGTTGGTTCAAAAATTTATTTATACGCATACGCGCAGGAGAAAGTGAAGAATCGAGAGAAAGAGAGAAAAAAAGGTGAAAAAAAAAGAAAACTTGAGAATTCAACTCGCGATCTCTTTCGACTAATGTTAAACTTAAGTTGGGAAGGTATAAAGATTGTATGGAGATTAAACAAAAGATCTACTTAAGTATTGCAGTGTGATTCGAGTTTGAACCACTTAGTAATTTTATTTAAAAAATTGAAAAGAGGTTGAATCTATTTGACAATTTTTTTTAACAATTCTTTCAGATCGAAATTCGCCACCAACAGAGAAAAAGAAGTTGGTAGCGAACTGGAGATCCGGAACGAAATGAAACTGTTTTTGGATATGGCGAACGGATGAACGGGAGGAGCCAGCTTTCTCTGAATTTAAAATTCATACGTTTACTTGACAATTTGATTTTTATGCAATCACTGTACGTTCTATAGACTGACGATGACTGGCCAGTAAATAATTCTCACATAATGAGGTAGAAATTGAAATCGGAAAAGGTGACAAACTTGTAATTTGTTTTTCCTATCAGCAGCTGCATCCAAAATTCAAGAGAAATCTAACCTTGAGGTAAATAGAACGATTTTTGGTTTTCTTGTGAATCAACGAGAATTTGTGTGATTCATCAAAAGTATCTCAACGGTATGAACTATAACTAGAAAGTCATCGTGGATATGTTTGATGGGGGATCGCGAGCGTCCTTCCTTGAATAGATCTAAATACTGTCATTATTCAATGCGGCAACGCAAACCCTAACGTTCATTCAGCATGTAACAAGGTTTTACGATGTTATAACTACCATCTTGATAAGTAGTTTGTATTGTGTTCCTGGTATTGAATATATTACGAAAAATACTCTCATTCTTGTCAATTTCGACGAGTGGTTTTCATTTTTTTTCATTTTGTGGAGGAAAAAGCATGTAATAATAATTTTCAAGGACCAATAAAGTCAATAGCGTCGGATAAAAGTGGACTTTTTCATTTGCCTCGTGATAAACCGCATGGGAGATCCTAAAATTGCTATCTCTACTGAGATGGAAAAAAAATCAGTCGGATTTTCGTCATTTTTCATTACAGTGGTATTGTCATGTAGCCTAGAAATTTACTCTCATTTTCAAAATTGGGGAACTAGTGGACTACTGAAGGTACAATTTGAATAGCACTCTACCGCCGCCAGTAAAGTTGACAGTCTTTTTACCGCTCGTAGCTATGAGAGTCCCGCCAAGCGGTACGTCGACCGCACTGACCGAAGGACATCATTCCCACCGACACGGAATCGAGAAGAAATGATGAAAGTCTTTCCTCGTACCAACGTTCGAGAACTCTCCTTTCCTCCTGCGGTTCAATTTTTGAAGGGGATGCATCGCGACGCAAGTGACATGAGATTTGAAAAATGTTGCCGTTTTGTTGACTCTGCGTCAGGGATCGATGACTCGAATCCGATCGGAGGATTTGCGTGAAAATTCAACCTCGGTGGAATAATAATAACGCACGATCGTTGTGCTCGGCGGTCATATGCCCGTATCGCTGGCTGGATCATGGATGCGGTTTGCGGACAGGAAACGTATCAGGATCCGATCAAAGAGAGGAAAACCCCGGGGTCCGGGCGTTAAGTATATCCGCTTTTTACCAATGGCCACGTTCTATTCGAGTCGACGAAGGAATTAAAACCGGGGCAATTGACTCGCGGAAACATTGCCTGCACGTTGATCGAGCTACGGGTGTCACGGCGGAGATACTGTAAGGACATCCAGACACGTAGGGGCATCAATGTCATCAACGAAGTCGAAGAACTTGGACGAATCGTCGTACCCGTTTTTGGCGTTTTTATCCCCTCTGTCGGTGAACGGAAGCAGGATGTCGGAAGAATAATTTCTGAACATAGGAGGAAAACGGAGGCGATGTTTGTGCTCGATTTGCATAACCATTATCCGGTACAGGGTCTGAGAAAGTCGAATGTTACGTCGGACCATTTTCCCGTGGCTTTTAGGGAAGTGTAATAATATATTCCAAGTATATATATGATACTGGGAGAATGTGTGGCAAGTATGAGGTTAGTAACACGCGCAGTGCTGAAAACTTGAACTTTGAAATATTGGATGAAAATATAAAACGCTCGAAACTGTGAAAACCTTTACGTTTCACATTCAAGTTTTTTGATTTTATACAAGGAATATTCTGACATTTCTGGAATTTTATCGCAATTTGAAATTCGTCACCTGTCGCGTTCTAGATGTAGGTAACAATGAATTTACAATTTTGATAGTTGTGGAGCATGAGACAGGGGGGTCTTCTGTTCAAACTACATTTCGACCTGGTTATTTTTGAGAGGAAAAGAATGACTAAGTTCTGTGAATTTTCTCCACTTTACGGATAATTTCCGTTCATTTCGCCGCGACTCTCTCGGGCCTGTCGAGTCCAGAATCCGCAACGAAAATGAAACACCGCGAGGGAATGATCGTAGCGCATGTGAAGCCGAAAGTCGACAGATTGGAGGAAATGGATAAGGAAAACAGAGTTTAGGGGCGGATATTTGAACGTGGAAATACATCGCGTTGCGGTACGAAACGAACGTCGCCTTATTATGCTCACTTGGCTGCAGACGGAGAACCGAGATAATGCGAGACTCGATCCCGGCGGGTTTCCTTATCATTTTCATTATTTCTCAACCGTTTCGCGGGGTCTGCGGCGACGTCCTGACCACCCGAGCCCCTCGCGCTTCCACGCTCTCGGGTTCTACACGCGAGACTCATTGTCAGCCACGTCGGCGACACGCGTCGCACGCGAGGCGTCATTACCGTAAGTCGAGGCTGTCACTCGCGTACCACCAGTGGCTGAAGGTGTCTCGAAGCGAGATGATTCTCTACCCCCGACATTCGCACCCCGCGACCACCTGTTCCGTCCTGTTCCGGATACTCGTCGTCGTCGTCGTCGCCTCGGTACGTAGCCCTTTTATCCTCCGATTCGTATGGGAATTTCGATATCCTTCGGGAGTAGAAGTTCCCCGGTGTTCACGTTTGTTCTCGACATCCTTTCTTCAATCATCCGTCAGTCGCAGAATCGAACAATGCGATTTTATGCAAACTAGTCCATTCTTTTATCTGATCTCCTTCGATCGCTTCTGGAAGAACAGCGGGCGAACGGAGTACAGAGCGTGCAGGTAATTGTTGAATCCACTCTGCAATGTATTTTTCTTGAATCGATCGATAAAAGGAAATAAGGGAATGATTGGCATCGTTGAGAAGAATAGACAAGCATCTTCAATTATTATGCGCGACACGGGAATCCCTCTGGGAATATTATCCGTTATTTTCCATTGTCTGCGATAATGAACGTCGCCTTTGGTGCCTTCGCGAAGTTATCGTCGATCAGGATCAGCCGTTGATATTCTTCATCATCCGAAGTGAGGTATTTTCAATTGGAAACTAGTTCAATTTCAGTAGAGACTCTCGGACGTGTTTGTTTCCTCGCGCTATCAGCATTCAGCGGTCAGACTCTACGAGGTAATTATATCCGATCCGGAGACCCGGTGGAAATAATTGCGGTCGACGTATTACGGAAGCGACGCAGCCACTCGTCGCGAATCTCGCGGCTAATTATAAGAACCCTTATTTGGATATGCGAGTCGATAATAGGCGATGATAATATACAAGCCTATATGAAATGGTGCGATGAGTTTTTCCCTTCTCTATATTCATTCACTATTCGCGCCAGAGCGGATTTCCATTCATCGCTCCCTCTTCGATACGAGCGGAGACACGTTTTCCCTTTGCCACGCTCGTCCGGGACATTTTTCGTTTCATCCTCCGGTTTCCGCCCGCAGACCGCGGAGCTGGTGAATTCGTCGGCGCCCGAAGAAGAACCCGGTCGGCAGGCCGTCCCCAACGGCCGTGACACGAGGACGAGTGAGTTCGGCGGAAAGGGCGAGGAACTGACCGAACACGTGGGCCTCCACTTGCGAAGCCGGGACTTCGACCTCACGTACACGGTTCCGAAAAACGTGGAGGAAATCGGCGGGACGCGAGAACCGAACTCCGACGACGAACTGATAGCCAGGGCGACGAGGCACAAAATATTTCTGACGCCCGAGGAATGGGATGCGAGGGACAAACGTCGACGAATCGACGACGGAGGAGGTAAATCGACGATTATAGAGATCCAAACCGCAGAACGAGCCCAACCCCAAAAACCGCGTTTGAACTGCATGATTCTCGGTAAAACTTCGACGAGAGAGCATCCAGCGACTCGATCGATTTCCGATTCCGTTAATAGTTATAAAATCCCGTGGCGTGGGTGCGGGGGTCGCTCTCGTTCGCACGGTCGACTCCGTCGGACCCCCGTGAGTCGGGTACGACGTGCTTTCGTCGTGTTTGCACGAATTGTTAGAATAATTCCAGATCAATGAATCCCGGTCCGGGTGTTTGTTGTGTCTCTGTTGACGGTTTTCTTATCCTTGTATTTATCCAGATACTCCATACGGTAACCGAATAGGTCTGAGCAATATTCTTGTACCCAAGGTGAAACCGAAGTGCGAAAATTCCTTGATTTGCGACGATGTTGAATCATATCCGACGGAAGAAATGGAAAAAATCGCCAATAATTTGGGCAGCCTCTCGGCATTAGCCTCGCGCGTTGTAAGTAACACACGATTGTGTCCTTCTTCGTATGAATCTAGAAGAAGTCTGAACGTTCAGAGTCAGGATACTCGACGATTTTTATTTATGAAAACAGATTCTAAAAGAAAACATTTGAAAAAAATGGCATTCTTGCAAGTCCAGCGAAAAAACGATCAAGTCAGACCTGAAAACTTTGAGGAATTTCTCATCCTCATTTCAAAAGTCACTTTCGAAACGTTTCTCTTTCTCTGAATTTGTTTCAAACTTTCCTTCAACATTCTCTGTTCACGTCAGTTCAAGGAAATAAAAAATTCCAAATAATCACTGGATTTCTTATTCATGAGAGTCTTCACGTTAATTTCATCTTCGTTCACAGTCCAATAACGTTCCCGCGAATAGAATGGGCGACGGAGGGAACTCCAACAAATACAAATCCTTGTGCAATTCGACGGTAAGTGAATCAAATTCGACATTCTATCCGACGATGATCAACCAACTATACGCTGTAATAATCAGCATCGAGCACATTCCACGACACAGGGTGTTTAGTTTTAATTCAATCTTTATCGATACACCATCTTATCCCTGCTCGTTTATCCTTTCTTGCGTCGTACATCAATCGGCAATATCAATTCCAGATGATGATCTATCTCCCCAGGAGTGTGAGGAAAGGCTTCGATCAGGATTGGAACTATGTGGTGAACGGCAAAAAGTTTGTCCAAGAATTTTACATCACCGTTTGCAAGTAAGTGAATTAGAGACCGAAATACACATGATACTAGAATATGATTCCACAAATTCCAATCGCAGATTTATTATTCATACTGACGACGGTTTAACGTACGGTTTTTATTTTTCCAGAGAGGCTGACAGTCCGTGCAAAATTTCTGGCAAATCTCTGGAAGCACCGTCGATGTACGGTGCCGGTTCAGCATGTCGACAGCAGTACGTGGAACACAGGATGGTCGTCGTAGGGAATCATGATGCGATACCGTACCCTGACTCGTTTCTGATACCTTCGAGTTGTTGCTGTCACAAGACTGGTTTGAACATCCCGAACTCACGTTTCGGGGGAAATTCAGATCATCGTCGAAGACGGCCTCTACATACCCGAGGCGGACCCCACCGTCACCCTAGGGACGACTGATTCGCGCCGTTTCTATTCACACCGAACATTTTTTTGTCCCAATGGCTTCCGAATTATTTTATCGAATACTAGAAAACTCACCAATCATCGCCGCGAATTTGTGGCCGAGGAAACTGGACGACCGGTGGACGGTGCGACTGTCCGACGCAGCGAGGAACGTTTCCTGCCGCGGCGATCGGCGCGACGATACGAAACCTGACCGAAAATGTCCCCGATTATCTCCCCACGGCACGGTTCGCGGTGTTGGGGTCGAAATTCTGCCGAGCTGGGGGTCGTCGCTGTCTCACGTGCCTCGAGGACTACGTCGGGCCTCGATAGCCACCGCGATGCTACGACGTCGTCTCCGTGTAGAAGACAAAAAATGCACTCGTTTTGACCACTTTTTTTTCACCTTTCACATTTTCATTTGTTCATACAATTTATTCATGCGACCGATATCGCCTCACTTTGATGATTAACGTGGGAAAACGATATCGGGATCTCGAAAGACTCGATAAAGGTTCGCGAAAAATTCTGAGGCTTGGCGAAATGCGAATTTGATCAATTTCGTTCCTCCTCAACATGTGATGTACTACATTGTGGTTTATCTGAGTTCATATCTACTCGTGGGATGCGATCGAATGGTCGACTGATTAACCAGGGAACCTGAAGAGTTTTGTTTGCGCTTCGGCGGGTGATGAAATTTATAAAAATTTATTATCTTATCGTTTGACAGTGGTCATTTTTTTTCTACCTGTTCTTTCCTTTTTACACTTTCCACTCTCCCTCTGTTTTATAACTGCCCAAATGAAATTTCATTTGATCGATCGATCAATATTAAGTAAATCCTTTGAGGTGATTCGATATTCCGATACAATCGATTGGAAAATAATTGAAAAATCATAACAGATCACATCACCAACAATCAATCATCGTTTATTTCTTATCTCGACAAGTAATTAATTATTTATAAATTCCTATTTAATCATAAATTAACTTAAAACTACAGGGAACTTTTTTTTCTTCCTTTACAATTTTTTTGTTTTCCAATTTTCTTATATTCAATAAATTTGTTTTACACGTTCAGCAAGCCATAACGAGCCGAGTATTCGCATCTGTATCATAATACGTTTAATACTACCACCTACGTCACCGAAGCGTCACGTGTCGGGTGCGTAAATTATATTGACGTTTATTATTTCGTTTGAAGAATATCGAATCTATATAGCCGCGAACCAATGAAATATTCATCATCTAGTTATGATGTACACACATCACATCCATCATTGGTACGAACTGTCGACGATTTACGATTAAACACATCGCAGAGATTACGTTGGGTATTCGTATCGCGATTTCGGTTTTAATCGAAAATTTTTATTTTAAACGAGTTCAAATCGATTGAGGAATCAACCAGAGTAATACACGTTAAAAGTAGAGAGAAAAGGGAATTGAATACAAATTTGCGCTTTGAACCGGTAAAACGCACATGTGTGGCCACCGCGGCTCAATCGATCGACCGAAATTACTCGACCAAAAATTGTGGCGGCAGTGTACGAAAGTTGAAATTGAAGTCCATGAAGTACAGGACACGGTTTTTCGTCGGGGTTCATCGAGGTTCTCATGATCTATACTTAGCATCGTTTTGGCTCGGTTTGATATCGATAAAACAATAATAAAATGGAAACTGTGACAGACACGATGAGACGGTTTTTGATCAGACCGTTTCGTTTTTCTTCTTTATTGTCCCTTATTTTTCGCTGAACCTTTCATACAGGAAGTAAAAAGAAGTTGGCAGGAGAGATTTCCTGTTTTCGTACCTGATCGGATACGAGTTAGTCCGGAAATTGGGTGGACGAAGTGGCGTGGAAGGATCTCGTCCGTTATTTAATATTGTGTGGGGAAGTAGAAACTTTTGTTCTCTTCTATAGAAATTCGCCAGGAAATGGCTAAACGCGGAGTAATTCATTTTAAAGCGGATATATTCGCCTTTTTTCTCCTTCATCAATAATTTAGAAACGAGGGGATCGACTGGAATTTCATTATCTGTCAATTACTGTGACAGTGTCTTATATTATTCCATTTTGTATAACAGATGAATCCTAAACTTCATCAATTACCATTGATTACAATACAATTAACGTTAACAATGAGAATAAACGAGAACGTACCTTATAAATGAAATATTTGGACGTATTAAAAAATTTTCATGTCATCCAAAGACGAGAAAAAATTGACTTGCTCAATATTTCATTGATCAAAGTCGATCGTATTAACATTTTCCAATATTTACTCATAATCGTCATCATTTTATTCGATTTACTAATTTTTCTTCAATTTTCTTTCACCTCTAGAAAAAAAAAAAAAATCTTCTTTTTAGTCGTTGTTAATTATTTTTCTTCAATTTCCATCAGTCAACTTGAAAAAAAAAAAAAAAATAGAATATAAAATCATAAAACTGTTATATCGCGTGTCTAATGACATAAGGTCGTAAGCGCCAAAAACACGATTTTGGTGGCAAAAGGTCGTATAATTTTTTTTTTTTTTCGGCATTCGCTCTAAAAATGACCAAAACGTATTAGATCAATTGAAATTTCGAAATCGAAAAATGTAAATGCAAAAGGTCGTATGTTGGGCGGATACGTCATTCTTTCATTTCAATTTTTGAGGAAAATAAAAAAAACGGTAAAAGCAGAAGGTCGTATCCGCCATTTTTTTTTTATTTTTTATTTTTCATGATTTTTTCAAATAGTCGTAAAAACTCATGAAACGCAAAGATAAATTGAAAAAACGACCGTTTCGAAAAATTCGATGAAAAATATTCGCAGATAAAAGAAGAAGGTCGTATCCGCCATTTTTTTTTTTATTTTTATTTTTCATGATTTTTTCAAATAGTTGTGAAAACTCATGAAACGCAAAGATAAATTGAAAAAACGACCGTTTCGAAAAATTCGATGAAAAATATTCGCAGATAAAAGAAGAAGGTCGTATCCGCCATTTTTTTTTTTATTTTTATTTTTCATGATTTTTTCAAATAGTTGTAAAAACTCATGAAACGCAAAGATAAATTGAAAAAACGACCGTTTCGAAAAATTCGATGAAAAATATTCGCAGATAAAAGAAGAAGGTCGTATCCGCCATTTTTTTAATTTTAATTTTTCATGATTTTTTCAAATAGTTGTGAAAACTCATGAAACGCAAAGATAAATTGAAAAAACGACCGTTTCGAAAAATTCGATGAAAAATATTCGCTGATAAAACCAGTAGGTCGTATCCGCCAAATTTTTTTTTTATTTTTATTTTTCATGATTTTTTCAAATAGTTGTGAAAACTCATGAAACGCAAAGATAAATTGAAAAAACGACCGTTTCGAAAAATTCGATGAAAAATATTCGCAGATAAAAGAAGAAGGTCGTATCCGCCATTTTTTTTTTTTATTTTTGTTTTTCATGATTTTTTCAAATAGTTGTAAAAACTCATGAAACGCAAAGATAAATTGAAAAAACGACCGTTTCGAAAAATTCGATGAAAAATATTCGCAGATAAAAGAAGAAGGTCGTATCCGCCATTTTTTTTTTATTTTTATTTTTATTTTTCATGATTTTTTCAAATAGTTGTAAAAACTCATGAAACGCAAAGATAAATTGAAAAAACGACCGTTTCGAAAAATTCGATGAAAAATATTCGCAGATAAAAGAAGAAGGTCGTATCCGCCATTTTTTTTTAATTTTAATTTTTCATGATTTTTTCAAATAGTTGTGAAAACTCATGAAACGCAAAGATAACTTGAAAAAACGACCGTTTCGAAAAATTCGATGAAAAATATTCGCAGATAAAACCAGAAGGTCGTAAGCGCCAATTTTTTCATTTCTTTTTGGCGGATACGACGTTATGCAATTAATGAGAACCATTATTTTTTTGCGAAGTTAGGACTGAAAGGTCGTATCCACCAGTACATACGACCTTCTGCCTTTAATCGACCTAGTATCAAATTTCAACGTTTATGAACGAAACTTCGGGTGTTTAGTCTAAATACGGTTAAAAAAAAATATACGACCTTTTGCCGTTACAAAAAGCAAAAAGTCGTATATTGGCGCTTACGACCTTATGTCATTAGACACGCGATATAACAAATTTACTTCCCAAAAAAAAGTTTTCGTACAAATTATTCCATTGTTCGAAGAAAAATTGAAGAAACGTTGGAAGTAACAAATTTGTTTGAATCGTCGAATGTTATTTTAGGCATCAAAAAAAAAAAAAAAAAAAAAAGGAAATAAAAAACTCTCATGTATTTAGCCTGTTTATAAAATTGTGTCTAGACCCACATGAAGTCTTTATGTACGTTATGGTTATCGGCGTTTCAATTCTTTGATCACTGAGGTTTAAACAGTTCCCGTTCCGTCAGCACCCCACATCATGCGGTTAATATCTGTCGAGATAATTACTGGATTCGTAATACAAGCCGCTATAACAAGATCATATATTCAACAAAAAATTGAGGAGGTAAAATATTTTTCACACCATCGGAGGAGGGATGAAAAAAAAAACGAATTTCATGGTCATAAATTTTAGTTTGAAAAACAAAAAATCAATCTTGCATCATCGATGCGGGACGATGTATTTTTTCATCAAATTTTATACACATATATTCTTTCACATTCACATATATAGATCAGATTTGATGAAAAAATAGTGTATAAAAAGAACGAAAAGAGAGAATCGTTGATATACTTTTTCTTCATATAATGATATATCCGTTGCCCAACTACCACCTAATCACTCCGTTTTCGGACCGAACACGGCCACATGCCATACGGCAATTTAGTGGCTCGACCCGTACGTGTCACGGTTAAATCAGGAACGAGAGCAGAAAAAAAGAAAAAAAAACTAATGGAAGCAGTTGGTTCGTCGGTGTGGAAACTCTACCCTGGCCTTCAGTCCATGTGATACATGATTTGCATCATACTGTAGGTAGGATCTGAAATTTTTTAACATTTATGACAGATTTGATTACCTTTTTTTTCTGTTACGAGGGTTGTCGCCTCGTCGAGGGTCAGTTAAATGAACCCTTAATTAATTCGAGGATATGTTGATAAGCCTGAAGCGGAAACTTCGTCAATTTAGTCCATAATTTATAAACGACAAACTCTTGAGCTGTGCACGTTTCATTGATTTTCAAATATACCGCATCAAAATTATTAACTGCACTGATAGAGTGAAACACTTGAAACTTAATTTTAGCCTAAGAAAACGAAAAACTGACGTCACAAAACTTTGTACTTAAGTTTGTGAAACAGAAACAGTGAAGAAAGACAGATATCAACACCCTTTTCACCAGGGTGCTGAATTCCTTGCGATTTTAATCAACGGATAATATGACAGTGCAAAATTATTAGCACCGATACCCTTATCAATGATTAAAAAAAACCGTTCTATTTACAATTCCCGAAATTGAATCGCGCTCTGCGGCTTCTATGTACCGTGAAAACATTGGTCATATAACCGATTGTGAAATTAGAGAAGACAGGTTACATATCATAACCGTATCGGATCGATTACAAATTGACCGTATTTCAAAATGCGAGCATTAATTCATTCGATTGTAATTAACAATACCTCGGCAGACTTGTTAAGTACGAGATGATCAAACACACTTCTCCCTTCCTGCTTCCTAGTTGATTACCATAACCACCCTCGGAACCACACAGGATATTAACAGAGACTCGATTCAAACGATTAGCAAACACTGACGGTTATAGAAGCTAATTTCTGTTTTTCAGACGTTGTCATATTAATTTATTACATGAAATTGGAGATCGGAGGGCGCCGAGGAATCGATCTGATACTCGTTTATCATCCCCTTTAATTTTCTCGTCGAATTTTTCATTTTTCGATCATGGTCCAGGGTAGATGATGAAAACAAAATTGTTCAACGTTTGGCGAATCGATATGTTCTCGCCTGGAACCGTTTGTGACTGTGAATGACGAATATTTAAACCGTTATTCGAATTCATTCATGTTTCACTCATTGTTTCGATTTGGGATTCATTTTGGTATGTACATGAGTGTACAGCGTGAATTCTTATAAGGACTCGTTTATCTGAAACTAGAAGCTTGGCTAGAATCGATATAAAATGATTAGAAATGACTACAAACTACTATAAATGACTAAAAAACTACTTAAAATGACTCAAAATGACTAAAAACGGCTGAACGATTCTGGCGAACTTGAAATCAACGAGTCGTTAGGAATTCACCCTTTATATGTTTATATATATCGCGTGCCTAATGACATAAGGTCGTAAGCGCCAAAAACACGATTTTGGTGGCAAAAGGGCGTATAATTTTTTTTTTTCGCCATTCGCTCTAAAAGTGATCAAAACGTATTGAAACAATTGAAATAACGAGATCGAGAAATGTAAGTGCAAAGGGTCGTAAGTTGGGCGGATACGTCGTTCTTTCATTACAATTCGTTAGAAAAATAAAAAATGAATGTTAAGAGCAGAAGGGCGTATCTCCAATTTTTTTTTTCATTTTTCATGATTTTTCCAAATCGGTGTAAAAACTCGTGAAACGCAAAGAAAAATCGAAATTGACGTCGTTTCGAAAAATTCGACAAAAAATATTCGGAGCTAAAAGCAGAAGGGCGTATCTCCAATTTTTTTTTTTCATTTTTCATGATTTTTCCAAATCGGTGTAAAAACTCGTGAAACGCAAAGAAAAATCGAAATTGACGTCGTTTCGAAAAATTCGACAAAAAATATTCGCAGCTAAAAGCAGAAGGGCGTATCTCCAATTTTTTTTTTCTTCATTTTTCATGATTTTTCCAAATCGGTGTAAAAACACGTGAAACGCAAAGAAAAATCGAAATTGACGTCGTTTCGAAAAATTCGACAAAAAATATTCGCAGCTAAAAGCAGAAGGGCGTATCTCCAATTTTTTTTTTTTTTTTCATTTTTCATGATTTTTCCAAATCGGTGTAAAAACTCGTGAAACGCAAAGAAAAATCGAAATTGACGTCGTTTCGAAAAATTCGACAAAAAATATTCGGAGCTAAAAGCAGAAGGGCGTATCTCCAATTTTTTTTTTCATTTTTCATGATTTTTCCAAATCGGTGTAAAAACTCGTGAAACGCAAAGAAAAATCGAAATTGACGTCGTTTCGAAAAATTCGACAAAAAATATTCGCAGCTAAAAGCAGAAGGGCGTATCTCCAATTTTTTTTTCTTCATTTTTCATGATTTTTTCAAATCGGTGTAAAAACACGTGAAACGCAAAGATAAATCGAAAAAACGATCGTTTCGAAAAATTCGACAAAAAATATTCGGAGCTAAAAGCAGAAGGGCGTATCTCCAATTTTTTTTCTTCATTTTTCATGATTTTTCCAAATCGGTGTAAAAACACGTGAAAACTCGGATAAACGACATCACCTACAGCGAGAATAATTTTGGTGGATACGACCATATGCAATTAGTCGAGGTACTTTTTCTTTAATTTCATTAATTCAAAAAGGTCGTATCTACCAGTCGATACGACCTTCTGCCATTATTGACGAATTCACGAAAATTGATTGAAAAAAAAAAAATTGGCGGATACGACCTTCTGCAATTAATGGAAACCATTTTTTTAAGCGAAGTTAGGACTGAAAGGTTGTATCCGCCAGTACATACGTCCTTCTGCTTTTAATTGACCTAGTATTCAATTTTAACGTTTATGAACGAATCTTCGTGTTTTTAGTCTAATTATGATAACAAAAAAATTATACGCCCTTTTGCCGCTACGAAGAGCAAAAAGTCGTATGTTGGCGCTTA
>JAEUYN010001094.1:0-24162 GCA_018257835.1 Euura lappo
GGGACTCCTTATATCGATTTCGATCGTGCGGAAGCTTGTGAGCATCACAGGAAGATAATGCGGGGGCGACAGAGTCCTGAGCTCCGATCCATCCATACGAAAACTCGTCCCGATCGTCGGTATTATCCGTAGCAGGGGTGCGCTGACATCACCCACGATTCGCGGCTCCACGATGTCGCAGTAGACGAACATCTGCTCGGGTATTTCGGCCAAGATGTTAACCGGTCGACTCGCTTCCTGACTACGTTGTATATTGGTGGTGATTTTGTCGAACCCCAGACACTTGTACAATCGGGAGGAGAAGGAGAGGTAGTGGCCGGTCTTGCACGGACAGATTCTGCTGGCGACCAGCTGATCCCCTTTCACCCCGAACACGATATGATTATTAAGTCCCTTGATGGCGTTGAGAGCCAAAGCGATCTCTCGGGTACCGGTGTACCCACCCGGCTCGACGATGTAGACCGTGGCGCTGACACGCTCCTTGGGTTTCTCGGCGATATCGTTGAAGACGTTTTCCGAGTTTTCCGAGTGATGAATGTGAAGCCGCACGTGATTGTATCCCTCGACGATCGTTTGGAAGGACAGTGGGTACTGGATCTCGGCTAGAGCAACCTCCCATTCCCCGAGCAGGTCTATGTGTCGGGGTAGTCTGGTGGTGAAGCGGGTGGTGGTGTTCTCCGTGAAATATCTCATCGAGCTGTTGCTCGGGAGGGTGATGTAAAACTGATCTTTCATTTCGACTACACCAATTTATCGGCGTCTATCCACGAGTTGAATTTTTCGGGATACCCGAGCCAGCTGACGAACAGTTTCTTACTGACCCCTCGCCCTCGACTCCTGATGATTTTATTGACTCTGAAAACATCGTCCATGATCACCCGTTGCAATTCGGCCTCGTAAAAAAGACCATCGATTTCCTCTCCAGCTAAATCCACAAGCGCGTAAACGACAGGTGTCCGGTTCAGAACGCGGGATATCTTGAAAATCTCGGTGGTCCAGCTGGCCTCGTACCCCTTCGCGAAGACACCCTTAGCCTTGCTGATGCGGACACGATCGTTGACCCGAAACGAAGGTTTCTTAGCGCGGGGTGGTCCACCGCGAGATTTTTCCATGTGCGAACGAGCCACATGTGCATTTTCAAGCGTCACCGTAGACGGAGCCATTCTAATCGTGGAGTGTATAGCGTGATTGTAGCCGTGTACGAGTTGTGGTAGGACATCGATGTAACGGTGTGTCCCCGTGTGGGTGAAGTACCGCCACATCTTCTCCTTGAGTGTCCGATTGAAACGCTCTACCACAGCCGCTTTGATGTCGGGGTTTCGGGTTACGCGATAGCGCACCTTCCTGGTCGAGAGTAGTTTCTGCAGCGGTGCACCCACAAATTCCTTTCCCTTGTCGGTCTGGAGATAAACAGGACACCGCCCGCTCGACGTCAGGACTCGATCGAACGCTTCCGCAACTGCGGCTCCTGTCTTATCCCTGATCGGCTCCACCCACGCGAATTTGCTCAGAATATCTATAATGACGAGTAGATACGCATACCCTCCGTTGTAACCCTTGATCGATCTCAGATCCACCAGATCAGCTTCCCACACATCGTCAATGTTTCCCACGTTGTATCTTGCTCGGGGGAATCTTCGTCGTATCGCCTTGTGCAGGGTATAGGCGTCCTGAGCGGCCAGCCAGTCGTTCACTTCCTCGCGCGAAATTTTCCCGCGAACGGCGCCTCGTACTCTCTGGCTACCGGTATATCCGGCGGGGTGAGAGGGATCGTAATATGTATCGATCAGAGTCTTCATCTCAATCTGAGTGTCCACCACCAATGACCACCCCCGGTCTGCCCCACCCGCGTTTTCTTTTTCGCTGGCTGTCCAACCTCTTCCTCCTCCTCCCCCTCCTCTGTCCCGTCATCTGTCGCCACCGAGACGAAGCTGTTCGATCCGATCTCATCATCATCATCATCATCCTCTTCCTCGGTTACATCCTCCGCTAATGTCCCCAAGGCCCCCGCGTTATACGTAGGTGATCTCTCCGCAGGCCCGGGCATCGTGGCGTCGTGTCTAGATGGCAGGAAGAACGGGTTCCCGATGTACTCCCTCGGTGTGTTGAGCTGGTTGAGAATAGCGGCGAACCTGGTTCTACCCGTAGCCCGTACGTTTTTTCGCTCGCGCATGACGTCGTTTATCAGATCGACGATACTCGTGCCGGGTATAGACACCCCACCTACCGCGATCTCCCCCCGAGGATCCCACGAAACAACTCCGCTGCCGGTTACATGACCCAGCAGTAGCTCGGCCCTCCGCCGATACTTTTGGGGGACGGTAGCGACTACCCTCTGTATTGCGGGATTCTCATCGGGTGCTCGTACCGGGGCGGTGGCCTCCGCACCGAGATCATTATCACCATCACCGTCATCATTTCCGGTAGTCACGGGGGTGTCTTTTACGGATTCCCCCGCGTTACGTACGATCAACTCCAGGGGTTTTCGCCCCTCCTTGGTATGGAACAGATACCGCTGCAACACCTGGCGATAGAGTTTCCACTTCTCGCGATCGGTTTTCCCGGGGGAACGTAAAATAGTCTGCATCTCGTGGTCCAGCCTGTTCGCCGGGTCGGCGACGTCACCGGGATGCCCCGTTTTTCGCGCACAGAGTCTGTCTACAGTCTCCTGTGACATGAGCACCATTTTTTTCGCTCGCTCCATATTTTTTCTACCCTTTTAACCAGCGATCAGCTTGATAGCCAACGCCGCGACCAAACCCTCGATGACGGGGCCCAGTAAGAGCGGAAGAAACCCCCCGTGTTGAACCACCAAACGTTTTTTACTCTTCCAACTCCCGGTGTGGCTCGCCAGACGATGCAATCCCTTTCTGTGTTTTCGGAGGCGTTCTTTCTGCTCGGGGGTCAACTTCACGTTACCTTTCAGGATGTTCAGAGCACACTCGCAAATGTTTTTAACGAGGGAGGGCTCTGCAGCGCGTAACAACGCTGATCGCAGCCGGGGGTTCAGTTTACAGATGGCTTGGAGGGCGGCTGCGTCGGAGGTTGTGAAGCGCGGTGGCCCTCGACTCTTTACGACAAAACCGGTACTTCTCGATGTCATCACAGACGAAAGACTGGGGCACCCCGCGACCCACCACCCTTTATATCCTTCCGCGGTACGTAGACGTGGTGCTGACGATCCATAGGGAATATATCCGGGGTCGACTGTTTAAGATCGAGGAGCAGATAACCGTGAGGGCGAGCGGTGGCGTCGTGATAGGCCTCCTGCAGAAATCGCGGATCCTCCGGAAAAACCTGACGCGCCAGATGCTGTATCTGACCACGATCCCGAGGATTCTTGAAGAAGACTATGTAATTCGCGTTGAGCGAGATATCCCTCTGCCCGCGACCCTGATGGAACAGATTCTGGGTGATCAGGAACACACTCATGTTCTTGTGATGGCAGCCCTTAGTGAACAGATCGATAACCACACCGTTCGACGATTCGCGCATCAGATCATCGATAACCAATAATTTCGGTCTAGAGTCCCCCTCGTAGTCGGCCGGCTCGGGTAGACCTTCGCGGTATTCGATACCGTCCGTCGTTGCCTCGCTATACAACGGCTGCCACTCCGCGTAATGCCACACGACCCGCGCGAAATCCGTGTCGCACATATCTCTCGCGTAACGAAGAAAATTTTTCACAAAGTTGGATTTGCCACACCCGGACGGGCCGGCGACGATCGCGGAGAAGGGGTGCTTCCAGCGGGTATCCATGGTCGAGACTTCGATGTGGGGAGATCAACGTATCAATATATACCCACTGCAACCGACTCATTACCGCGGCTGGGGGGCATGCGGGGCGCGTGCGTTTGAGATCTTACGCAGCGCACGCGCGCGCGGTTCCGGGCCACGCGTTATCAGCCTGGCACGCGTGGTCGCGGTAAGAAACCAGCATCATCATTCGGCTGATACGCACCGCGTGCCGCCCGTCCGAATTTAGCTGACTCCGGACGGGGGGATCACCCTAGCGGTCCTGAGCAGCTGACTTGACCGCTCGGGGCTGGGGGGAGGCCTGCACCGAGATGCTAGCACATAGAGATACCGGCTATTGTACTAATTACAATAAGGATGAGGTAATACCATTCACGTCTAGAACGACACACTCGCAGGTGGAGAGTGTATTCGCTGACGATAGGTGAAACGCTACTTTGCACGATGGATAAAGGTTTAATCTATCGAGGATAACCCACATTCGAGAGTCGACTCTTGAGAGAAGTAGCCAGAGTGTTCTTTTGTTTTCTTGTGATGGAAGGTCCCGCGAAAATTCGGTCGGTCATCCTAGCGGTTCTGCGTTACGCGGAAATTACGAATCCGCGGGGGGTACGCCGGTACAACGGGGGTTGGCGCGGGGAGTTACAACGTTTAGAGACCCGGGAGTTGCTGTATCGTCTGCGACAGGTTGTATCGGCCTGCAGCGATAGAGTGCTCGGTAGAATGCACGACCGTGGGGTGTTCAGTGACGCGATCCCCTGTTTAGGGGTCGTGGTGTGGGTGCTGCGGCAGAGAGGTACAGCGGGCCTAGCGGTGGTGCGACGCTTGGTCGCGGACTATAACGCTCGCAGCGGTAAGTAGCAATTTCAAAAGTATAAGAAGTCCTCCCCCGGGATATCTGTAACCCGGTATACTGATAATCTTTCCTTCTATCTCCGGTATTCGATAGCGCGTAGAAGAAGAAGCGTGAGGCGTGCGGAAGAGGCTCCGGCGTGTCGGAGTGTCGATGACCGCGCGGCTGAGATCGAGGAAGCCCTGATGTGTCAGGCGTTGGATGACCTCGAGCGGGGTATGGTGGAGGAGGTGTCGGGTCTTTCGGTGGAACAGGACGCGGCGCCGGCTAGCGAGATGATTGTTCCCTCCTCGGCGAAAGAGGATTCCGGAGTAGGCGGGTCATCATCGTCGGGCGCCCCCGATACAGATGTCGAGCTAGTCGATTTGGTGGTCGAAGCCGGGTCATCATCGACGCGCGCCCCCGATACAGACATCGACCCCGAAGTCGAGGCACCGTCGCCGGGTGTCGCAGATATCGAGATGATCGATTTGGCGCCCGAAGATGTCGAGGAGATGGAACTAGTGCCCGAAGCCGGGGCACCGTCGCCGGGTGCCGCTGATATCGAGGTGGTCGATTTGGCGTCCGAAGACGAGTCCTCCGACACCGACTCCTACGCCGCCGAATCAACCATCGCCCACCCCCCAACCCCGTTTTCGCTGGAGAGTTCATCGGATGGTGAGTTGATTGTGGTGGCCGTGTGTATCTGCATTGTGTCGAAAACCCCCTTAATACCACGATCGTAATATCAACAGAGTCGCGATCCAGCGTCCTATTCCACGTCCAGCCCAGGTGTAGACGCCGTACCAGGGAGGAGGCCGTGGAGGATGATATCGACGCGGATCGACCTTATTTCGCCGATTTATTGGGGAACATCGACGATATATTCGACCACGAGGAGGTTGTGGGGGGGCCGGTGGATGGTGGGGAGGAGGATGTGGAGGAGGAAGAGGAAATAGCGTCGGATGACGCGTGGAGGTATGACGTGGATTCGGGAGACCCGACGGATGCGGAGGACGAGGAGGAGGAGGATAGGGAGCAGGCGGAAGACGAAGAAGAAGAGGAGGAGGAGGAGGAGGAGGAGGAGGAGGAGGAGGAGGAGGAGGGTGATGGTGGTGATGATAATGGGAGTGCCGACGACGACGACGATGACGACAACGGTGCGGGGGTGGAGGATGAGGGTGAGAATGTGGAGGAGGAGGAGGAGGACGACGAAATGCGTGAGCACCGCGTACGAATGGTGGATGGCGAGGAGCAGCTTGACCACTGGGAGGAGTACGAGGGGGGCAATGAGGAGGGGGTGGAGGAAGACGAGGAGGAGGGGGAGTACATCCCGCATTACGTGGATGAAGTGGCAGAACACGATCGTATTTGGAGGCGGTTGAGGAGACAGGGGCGGGTGCGCTTACGGGGTGACGGTGCAGTCTTCACCGGGAACACTACTGCAGAGGTTATTTCGACCCCGCCTTCTGTCCCGACGAGGGATGTCGCCGGGGGTATCAACGACGGAGCCGGGGTATCCGGAGTGCAGAGCGGGAGCGGTCGAGGGAGAGGAATCGTCGCTGAGGGCGAGAGAGATAGAGAGACGGGCAGGTATGTGGTAATCGAGGATGTGGCCAAATATTTCGAAAGATTTAAACTTACGGGACGGGAGATGACCGTCAGACTTAAAACACCCCCGCCTGACGCGAACCCGATCGTGTGGTTGGAAGAGGCGGTCAAAGAACTATTCACCCAGGCAATGCGGGGGGTTGATGACGACAATTACGTCGGATTCGGTTTCAACAGCCCCCACTTTGCCTGTGGTTCGGCGGGGCTCTCTTTCCGGCCCGTGCGATCCTGCAACTACGAGGATCTCTGGAAACTCGTGTTCAGCGTGACACAGAGCGCCTCGGACTTCGCCGTAGATCAGAGTTTTACCCTGACCGCTAGCAGGGTCGGTGTTCCTATGGGGCGTGGAAGAAAGGCTCGACCCTTGACGTGCGAAGATGTCTCCAAAAGATCGCTTTTAAAGGTACCGAACGATAAGCTCTGTCTCCCACGGGCCTTAGTTACCGCGCGAGCTCACGCAAAGCGGGTGTCCGGTAACGTGAACGACGGCGAGTACTGGACCGCGATTAGGGGGGGTCAGTCGAGGCTTCAGCGGGACGCGGCTGAGGCGTTGTGTCGGGCCGCCGGGGTTGTTGTACCCGCGGAGGGGTGTGGTATCGGGGAGATCGCGCTGTTTCAAAATCACTTAGCTAACGAGGGGTTCGCGATAGTGGTCTACGACTTCGACACCTTCGGTCGCGGGGGTGATCATCTGTATAACGGGGAGGGGGTACTTTTACAACGTGGGTTGGCTATCATCGACAAGCTGAACATCCTCTATCTACCTAGAAGTCGTCATTTCAAGCCGATTCTGAGCATCGTCGCCGCGGCGGCTAATCGACGGTTCTGTGAGCCCTGCAACGTAGCGTATCGCCGGAATGGGGATCACAGATGCTCGCATAAATGTCCCTGTTGCGCGACGGTGCCGGAATGCGTGAAGACGACGAATCAGCTGGTGTGTCCCGCGTGCCACCGCTCGTTTCGCGGTCCCGAATGTCTTAGGAAACATCGTACCCCGGGGTCTTACACCCCCCAGAGATCGACGTGCGATTCCATATATATCTGTGCGGGGTGTACACGTCTAGTGAATCGGTTGGAGCGGGGTGGGAAACACGAATGCGGTGTAGAATGGTGCGGGCCATGCAAATCGAACCAGCCGATCAATCACGCATGTTACATGGCACCTATAAAAGACGAGATCGACACCGCACCGTACATTTTCGTGTTCTATGATTTTGAGACGCAGCAATGCGAACCCCTCGACGGGGACCCATCCGTGAATGTTCACGTACCGAATCTCTGCGTGGCTCAGCAGGTATGCACAGGGTGTATCCACGAATCGGATATCACGGTACCTTGCCCCGACTGCGGTCTCCAGCGCGAGTTCATTTTTCGCGAAAACCCCGTGAAACAGTTCGTAGATTTTGTTACGCGGGATTTGGTACATTTCAAAAAGATAATCTGTATAGCGCATAATGCGGGGGGTTTCGACGCCCAGTTTATCCTGCGTTACCTGGTCGAGCGGGATCGGGAACCACCGCGGGTGATTTTGAACGGTACCAAGATCAGGTTGATGGAGACGGGGCATACGCGGTTCCTGGACTCGCTCGCGTACATGCCGATGGCTCTCGCAGCCCTCCCTAAGGCTTTCGGATTCGAGGAGAGCGTAGTAAAGGGAGTGTTCCCCCACCTCTTCAACACGCCCGAGAATCAGGAGTATGAGGGACCCCTGCCGGAGCCTCGGTATTACGGGGTGGAGGGTATGACGGGTGCTAATCGCGTCAAGTTTTTTTCGTGGTACGAGGAGCGGGTCCGAGCTAACGCCGTGTTCAATTTCCAGCGCGAACTCCTAGCTTATTGCCGAGACGATGTCGAAATCCTCCGGAAAGCGTGTACGGTCTTTCGCGATATTTTTCTTGAGAGCGGATCGGTGTGTCCGTTTACACGGTGCACCACCATACCGTCGGCATGCCTCACCGTGTATCGTAAAAAGTTTTTGCCACCGAAAAGCATCGGTATATTGCCCACAGGTGGGTACCGATGCGGGGGTAACCAATCCAGAAAAGCTATACAGTGGCTCGTGTGGGTTGAACGGGAGCTCGGCATCCGTATGGCCCACGCCGGACGGGGTCGCGAATTTCGGATCCCCGAAACGGGACGCCCTGTGGACGGGTACCATGCGGATAGTAAACATGTTTATGAGTTTCACGGGTGCTACTGGCACGGGTGCCCCCAGTGTTACACCGTCAATCGGGACACAGCGTTGAGAACCGGGGGTACGATAGACGCGCGCTTCGAGGAGACCACCGCGAAAACAAGACAGATGATCGCGTTGGGGTATCGCGTTACGGAGTTGTGGGAGTGCGAGTTCGACGCTTTGTACAGGAGGAGCAGCGCGCTGCGCGAATACGTGAATGACCACGCCATGGTATCGCGCGGTGGGCTGCATCCGCGTGACGCGTTTTTCGGTGGGCGAACAGGGAACACTTTCCGGTATTATGAAACAACTCCCGGGGAGGAGATTCACTACGTCGACGTGTGCTCCCTGTATCCCTACGTCTGTAAGACAGCACGATACCCCGTAGGTCATCCGACGGTTTACGTGGGGGATGAGTGCAAGGTGGTGACGGGGCCGGAGAACACCGACGTTAGCAGAGTCGAGGGGTTTATTTCCTGCACAATTTTACCACCGCGCAATCTTTATCACCCTATGCTACCGGTTCGTATGCATAAAGGAAAACTGCTATTTCCTCTGTGTCGAGCCTGTAGCGAGGGGTTGATACAGACCGCCTGCCCTCACGAAAACGAGGCTGACCGGTCGTTCACGGGTACCTGGGTCGCTGACGAGGTGCGGAAAGCCGTAGCCCTCGGTTACAAAATCGTGAATATAAAGGAGGTGTGGCAGTACGAGATGACCCAGTACGATCCCCGCACGAGGCAGGGGGGGCTTTTTGCTGGTTACATTAACGTCTTTCTCAAAATTAAACAAGAGGCCAGCGGGTGGCCCACCGAGTGCACCGACGAGGTATCCCGTGAACGCTACCTGGCCGAATATAAACGGGTCGAGGGTATCGTGCTGGATCCGGCGAAAATAGCGAAAAACCCGGGGCTTCGTTCGGTATCGAAGCTGTGTCTAAACTCGTTTTGGGGTAAATTCGGTCAGCGAGAGAATCTACCTCAGACCGAGGTTGTGCGGAGTCGCGGGCGTTTGCTGGAGTTACTCGTAGGGGCCGATACCGAGGTGACTGATATCCTGCCTGTAACCAATGACGTGATCTACGTGGGGTGGCGGTACACCACGGATAGCGTCGTGCCGTCTCCGCTGGCGAACGTTGCGTTGGCGGCCTACACAACAGCCCACGCCCGTCTAAAGCTGTATAGTTATCTTGAGAGGCTCGGGCGTCGGGTTTTATATTACGATACCGATTCCGTTATCTACCGTCGGACAGGTGTTCCTGGGGAGTATGAGCCGGCGGTAGGGAATTTTTTAGGGGAAATGACGGACGAGCTCGGAGGGGAGTTTTATACGTTCGTTCGTGTCGGGGGGGCCGAAATTCTACGCCTTCATAGTGCGTCGACCCGACGGTAGCGAGTGCGAAGTCTGTAAGGTGAAGGGTGTCACCCTGAACTACGAGTCGAGATTGAGAATAAATTTCAACTCGATTCGGGGTATGGTGGTTGATCGGGCGGACCCGATAGTTGTCGATCGCCGGGCCATACAGAGGACCGCGGCGCACCATGTCGTGACCCGTACTCTTACCAAAACATGTAAACCGGTTCAGGTCAAGCGGCGGTGTTGCCCGAATAGCTATGATACCCTACCGTACGGCCACCTAGAATAGTACGCTCTCCCTCTCTCTCTCTCTAGCTATCTGGTAGCACCTCTGTAACCAGAAACATCAGCACGTGCGCTCTCTGGTAGACAATAGATGGTAAGTCGGTCATTTGTCACGTATCGGGAGATGACTGGTCATCAGATTGGTAATTTCAAAACACGTATTATTTCTTCCAGAAGCTGACTCCGCACCAGACCACCCGTTCTTCTCGGAAGCTCGTTATAAGCCGAGACAATAGCACGTCTCGATCGGACGTGACCATAGCGTCAACTTTTACACAAAATCGTGAGATCCTGATGGTGGGGACGTGTCGATAAGTCTGACCGACACCGTTGATCCATATTCAGTCCGACAACTTCAAGCGCGAAACAACGAGCATCAGAGCTACTATTATGGCTACATCAAAATCCGGTACATCGGGAGACGGGTGCAGCCGGCTGTTCAAGACCTTCGACATCGCTCTTAGAAAATCCGAGCGACACCTCCTGCTCTCCACCACATACGGTCTGAACAACTCGTGGACGAAAAAAGTAACGGTGGGTCTCAGGCTCGGATTGGATGGCAACTTCTCACCGGTGGTGAGAGTGATCAACAATTTCAGCACGGGGGTGTCGCTGACTGTCGAGGGTTGGCGTGGACTCGTAGCCAAGTACGAGGAGATCGACGGGTATTTCGAGGGTGAGGGGGGCGTGCTCAGCCAATTAATGATGGATACGATACCTCTCGACACGTGCACACTACGGTTCACCAGCTCGCACAGCTCGAAAAGTATAGCTTTGTATAAGACCGATGGGGTGGTCGACGAGGGGTCACAGGTAGTCGAGGAGGAGGAGGAGGAGGAGGCGGAGGCTGGTCCAACGGCAAAGAGACCGAAGAAAAGCTGGATACCTGTGATTCTGATGCAGAAGCCTACATTCGTTGGGCTGAAACATCTAACGTGCTGCATCGATGAGCAGCTGGAGCGGCTGGAGGCTGTTGCTGGGGATGTCAACACATGCAAGGGACTTTTGGTGCGCTACTTCGGCGCCGTTTTGAAGAAGCGGAAGATTAAGACCCCGACTCTCCAACAGATCAGCGCGGTGGTGTGCGAGGAGGGGGACAACGCACGGAAATCTGTAGCATCGTGTGCCGAAGAAGGTTTTCGACGATATTATTATAATATAGTATTCTGCGAAATAACGCGACTGTTTTTGGCGTACGTTCTTGCCGACATACGTCAGTGTGTCATGACGGACGCTGTATAAATATCAATCACTGTATATTAGATTTAAGAATAAAAAAAGAATCTTGAAAAAATACCTAGTGATTATTCCGACAACCTATTTTCCCCATATTTCAGGTATCTAAATTTAAGTAGTAATAGCCGAGATTTTCAGGGTTTTTAAATTTAAGTAGTAATAGTTAAGATTTCCAGGATTTAAAGAATAAGCAGCGGGAGATCGGGAGACGGGACGCCATCTTGGATTTTTAAGATAAATAATTTTCAGCCGAGTCAGCAGGTCACTGATCCGAGTCACAGCCGGCCGCAGCATCGCAGTGCGGGGGACGGGGGAGGGGGGCAAGGACGGCGGCGAGGTGTAACCCGACACGGCGAGGTGTAACCTGACACCCGTTTGTTATGACTCTCCATGGCTGTCACAATCTACTTAGGTCGCGAAGTGATTTCACAATATGGCCGCCCATCAGCGCTATCGCGGATCGCCGTAATAAAATGTCAATCTATGATCTATCTAGTTCTTGACTCACGGTCGATAGAGAAATCGATCGAAGAAAGTCGTTTGGTAATACCATAACCTCAATGCATGTATCAATAATATTTTGTCAGTGATCACGACGTGCTTTGTGCTGTGGTAGTGCTTTAAATACGTTATCAATCAATTGAGTGTAAAGTCTACGTGATTAGACATCACAAAATCGCATAATATTATAACCTAAAACCCAGTTTGGAGATACCGTAACGATCAACACCGTCTCCAAGATGATCGTCCAACATTTCTACATTGTCGATACGGAAAAACGTTTCGATTGAACGTCAAAGATTTGTCAAGGTAGACTTGGAAAATAACGCAGTTGATTAGTCATCGACACGAAGCATACTATACTTATATAGCTACCTGGCGACTGAGATAATTGCTCCGCCAGAGAATCTGCCAGTTCTAAATCACCGAGGTTCCGGAACAGAGAATAAGACTGCTATAACTTACGGATCGCAATTGCCATAAATACCCGGAGTCAGTGTTTCATCCTTTGAAGCCGCTTTATACAAGTCAAACTAGCGAATCATGGTTTGTATCACCCTGAGAATGCTGAATTGGATAACTAACGGAGCTGGCGGAGCCGCTACACAGACCAACAGGAAGAATTTATCCAGAATTGTCTGGTACGCCGTGAAAAGCTCGATACGTCCTCATTGTAAGTATCTCTCCTCAATGCATCAATTACAGTCCTACAGAAAATCTATAACTGTGACATTTCGAACCGAAGCCTACAATGTTTGTCAATTCGGATGTGTGATGGAGTAATCTGATCTTTGCAGGGCCGTAAAAAGTCACGCGGGATCCGGATGACCGACGTTCCAAGATGGAATACTTATCTACTGCGTCTGACGCCTCACAGTCCCCCAGTTATGTGCGGTCGATGTTACATTACGACCTAAGCCGTTACTTGCATTAACACCGAGCCAATCATAATTCGCAATACCTGGCAAACGATCGATGAGATAATCAACTGCACGGACGGATACACTATACAGACCGGGTTGTCAAATGCATTATACGCCGATCATCACGCCTGGCCAAATTCTCTACTCAAAAACTGAGTGACTCAGTTAATTTTATCGAAGGTGAAACGAAAAGTTTATATATATGCATTTATAACTGCAATATGTATGTCTAATAATTGATTATTTGTGAAACAGATCCATCAGAGTACGCCAGATCAAACCACGGGAACGCAGAGTCAGACCAGATCAGAATGACAATTCGTCCGTCACCAGAAACAATGATTACTACAACATTCGTGTTAAGTACGGAAAAAAAGCTGAGAAAAATAAACAAATCGATCACGATGACTCAGCTCCGACAGTATCCCATAGATCACAAATCTTTACTCGACATGAGAATTGCTTGCTTCATTCCTCACCTGATTGATCGTCACCGCAGGGACACGACTATTGTGCTCATCATCAAAAGGTATGCTATGAAACTGATGCTTCAAACTCATCCTTAACGATGGAATACGGAACCCAGAAAAACACAACTGAAAATTTCTTTCATAGTATTTATTTCCCTTTATTCCTATGGTTTACAGGGGAGCTACTTTGGAGAAGCCAATGCATCGGGGTTGAAGATGAATCTGCAAGAGTCTGTATTTCCATTCATCTTGTGATAGATATACCACTTTCTCGCACTCCCAGCTTCTCACCGTGCCTCAACCTGTTCAATCGTCGTTTGCTGATATAAGTATGTGGAAACAAACTAATTCAGAATGGCCAATGTTTCGAATTCAAACATCAGCCTGATACCACCACCAGGCTTCAAATCTGCACAATTGTTCAGAATCGTACATCGGAGAACGAGCGAAAGAACAAATCTGAATATTTCATATTGGAATATATGCTATACAAGTCGATAGTCCCCGACTTTCCTCTGCCACCACAGCATGGGATATTCAACTACCAGGTGGTTATAATTTTTATGATTCTAAAAGTGACCTACATTATTATTGCATTTCAGTGGACAAGCACGTAAAGGACAATTATTTCTGTAAGCTTAATGACCCCAAGACCTCGTTTTACCACAGAATCTGTTGCAAATAAACAGTCGACTGATTTTACCTAGAAATGAGAAACAATTAGAATGCAGCGTTACCTGATGATAAATCCAGAGTTTATCTCAGCTATTCCTATTCAGAGAAGTTTAGTTTACAACTCTTAATTTTTACAGATAGGTAAATAACTTATTCATGAATTGTATCTTTCGACATATTTTATTAACGAATTGCTGAATGAATAGTGTCGAATGCGTGAACTTGACAGGAGGAAAAGGAAATCATCCGATAACAGTGATACAGGGCGTATTTCGAATGATGATACTGTCCGAATTTGGCTAGAACCAGAAAACAACCTTCCAGGCAGTTGAATTGGTTCAGAACTGTAAGCTTGCTTCTCGACATGGAGCAAATTCAGACTGTAGCGTCGTTACGAATTCGCCCAGTAAGTACATACGAAAAAAACTAAACGAATTCAATCATTCATTCGATTGAACTTGCATTTCGGGAGAATCGATGATAGTTCTAAGCTAGCACGTGATAGAAACTATGGCTGTTAAAGTACTGAAATTTTGATTCCAAGCTAAGTTAGGTTGGGTTAAGTTCATTTAACAAGTTAAGACTGTATACAAAAAATGAACTTCTATATAATAAATTATTTATGTGTGTCACAGTTGACAGTTGAAGTAAATCTGTCTTTTCATTCTGAATGTTTCTCCCAGTACCCTACTTCCGCATGTGTTTCCTGACATAATCATACTATAAATACGTATGTCGCCGTTGAAATTTATTGAGCAATCTATACCAATCTACTGAGGAACACTTGAAATCGTAGGATCAACTGCTCGAGCACAGAAATAATTCAATTTCATTGAGCGCCACGGTAGTTTTACCGTAAATACAGTTGTGGTGGGATTCTTTCGGCCAATGGAATTAAATTGACTCGCTCATGCACAAATCGTAGCGTCAAGTATTCCGTACGAAAGTTGGGATAGTTGATACGTTAATCCGATTGAAATAATTATTGTCGATTAAGTATGGAACAGCAGTATCCATATTGTGAACTTGCAAAAAGAAGTGAAATCTAACACAAAAACATCGTAGATGTAAAAAAGCCGCCAAGTACCCACGCAAAAATGAGCAAAACGTATCGCCAGTCTCTGTCGTGAAATCAAGAAAGAAACCAAGCACCGAGCGTACCCCTTCGATCTCTCAGAAAGTCTACGTCGTCAAGTCGGAGTTTCGTGTGAGGATTTCGGAACATCATTCCGAGAGCTACGTACTTGGCGGGCACATTCGGTCCCGTGGAGCTATACAGACAACCCGCTACGTTTCATGCAGAAATTGAGTTTTTAATGCGACAACAATGAAATATACCCGAAAACTAGTCATTCCAACCAATAATCGTAGCAGAACTTACTTCTACATTCTACATGTCCTAAATCATAAGGGTCACGTTACCGAGGTCAATCCCTTAGACAATACACAATAATCGTGATCCTTCCATTTTCATCAGATCAGGGGTGCGATTGTGTAACTTTTAAGCGACGGTGCTAACTCCGGTTGCCATGGTAAATGAACGACAGTCAACAAAATATTTTATTATAACCATGGCAACCGTAGTTAGCACCGTCGCTTAAAAGTTACACAATCGCACCCCAGACTCAGAACTTTGGGAGTCACGTACTTTATACTATGGAGCCGATGAGCGACGTAGAGTAGGTTTTCCTATGATAGGTGACTTATCGTCAAGCCGAGCATCAAGCTCAAGTATGTTTGTATCAATCATATCAATCAGTAAACTTATCCAATTGGAAAACGGTTAAATCAAGAAAACTTTACTTTGTATTTCGGCATCAAACATAAAACTCACAGCAACGAATGTACGTGAATGCTATAAGTAGTAGTGAGCGTGACAGTTTGATCAAATGATGAATATAAAATCATTCGCAGTTACACATCACTGCGGAAAGATTGGCGCGTGCGAGTTTACGGGAGTGCTGTAGTGCGGGCGCCTTCAGGCGCTCGCACGCAAGCACTCCCGTAAACTCGCACGCGCCAATCTTTCAACTGCCCAGAAGAAGTCGCTCAAAAACTCGGAAGATGGATTTTAAACGAGTGTGAATAAAATCAATGTTATCTGCAGATCGGACATTCGTCGGTCAATGCAAGATTCATGACGTACATACATATGACGATATACAGCGACCGGAAACAGTGTACTTTGAGACATCCATCAGCCGCCAAGTGCCGATACCAGCAATTCTTCACAGTCGAAAGAACGAACAACCAAACAGAATAAAACTCCAAGTTAATCGTGTTCTATCGATCTGTAGATTTGAAATGCCAGATTTGATGAATGATCAATATGGAAAACAGTAGAACAAAAAAATCGTTCGCAAGATACGTAAAAGTGCTATGTCAATCCAAAGAAAAAACAAAAAATACAAAATAATTACCCGAATGTGCCCGCCAAGTACGTAGCTCTCGGAATGATGTTCCGAAATCCTCACACGAAACTCCGACTTGACGACGTAGACTTGCTGAGAGATCGAAGGGGTACGCTCGGTGCTTGGTTTCTTTCTTGATTTCACGACAGAGACTGGCGATACGTTTTGCTCATTTTTGCGTGGGTACTTGGCGGCTTTTTTTACATCTACGATGTTTTTGTGTTAGATACGTATAAATTTCATCGAAATCGGTCTACTGGTTTTCGAGATATAAGTCACGAAAGTTGATGAAAAACCGTGTTCTCCTTCTTGGTCATCTCCGTCTCATTTTCGCTAGGCGCCGGCTATCCCATTCAACAGTATAGTCAACTCATGCTTTCTATACTTAACGCCATCACTGTGGAGGACGAGCGCAGGGCTGGAGATCAAGGACACGGAATCGGAAACAGGCAGTTGTGGATTGGGAAGGCGCCTTGGACGTTCAGACGAGGATGATCCTCGACCCTTTCCCCCTCTCTTTTTAAGAGCTTTCTGCTGCTGGTCCGCATAGCACTTCACTGCTATCACTGGTCTCTGGAAAAGAACATGACGGTGGTGATCAGTCGATGGGATAGTGTGAAACCTGCAGTTTCGGAGCGGTCTGAACTCGAAAATAAAAACGAATCGTTGTCAGCGATTCAAGCTTTTTCCTTAGAATAGCTGAAAGATCGATAACATTCTCTTAGCTGGACGAGAAATATTTTTTTATTCGAAGTAATTCCAGTCGGGGAATGAAGTCCCGTGTTGGAGTCACAGGTCGCGTGCGGTTAGACACAGCGATGGACAAAGATTAATTGTTATGAAAGTAATTTCCACTCACTGATCCGCTGCCGGGTGTCATTCGTCTCGCCGTACACTTCGTTCTTCGTTCTCGCCATTTCGGAAGTTTGCCAGAGCCTTGTTCTTATTCTCCTTCCTTCTTTTTTTTGATCCACCAGGTAACCAACTAGCTGTGGGAAAAGGAAATGGATAAACGACACACCCCACAAATACTAAACATTGCTACTTCATATTACCTATAAATCAAAACTGCTTATATTATCTAGAGAACCTTTAGGCTACAATATCATTTGAACATCTAAAATAGCTTAAAATTAGCTAAATCCTTAATGGACAGTTGTGACGTGACTCCCCGAGCCCCGCCACAAGCGCCCTACACACACCCCGGATAGACACACACAGACGTGACAGACGCGGACGGACGGGTCGCTCGGGCCCCTCCGGCTCAGGCCGGACGCTCCCGAGCGTCGTAGAGACCGGCAGTCGCGCTGGACTGCCGGAGGAGACAGTTGGTCTGGAAACCTTGAGAGACTCGCACGGAGACACAGAGTGACACGTTATAAGGAGAACACACAGAGAGGAGATATACACACTGACACGCACACACACACGCGGACACACGGAGATACCCAGAACCCGCTTGGAAACACTGACGGACGGACAGAAAGGTCGGTCCTCCTTGACTTTGACACTTACACACCCCGCGCGTACCCCCTCCCACACACCCGCTCATACACACCGGCACACGCACACACACACCCCCTTGACATACCTGCCCTCACACACTCACACCCGCGCATATATATATTGACCCCGGCTCCCCCTTCGGACTCTGAATTAATGATTGTACAGTAGTTTTAAGGATTTATAGAATATATAGGAATTGATCACAGATTCCCCGCTGAGACTTGTCATTGCACCCCTCCTCTGTACCCTGATCCTCCCTTCCCCTCATAACCGGCGGACAGCCCGTTATAAATTGGCGCCCAACGAAAAAAACCCACAAACCATCCCTCCATTACACAACCCACCCGCCCACATACACCCCGTACCAAAAATCAGACATTACACAAAGAAATTACACGTAGAACAATCATACACACTCACTCAAGCTAACACACACGCGTAACCATGCACACGAATACACGAGAAACAGTACAAAGACGAAATAGCGAACCAGCGACAAACGTAAACACACGCGGGCTAGGTCCGTTGCGAGCGCACTTCGCAAATAACTCGACAGGCAACTACACAGACATACACACTTACCGACCGATACAGTACACAGAACCACAGATCACACGCCCACAAAGACTCGACCCGATCCGCGACGACCGAGACCTATGGCTCACCGTAGACGAGGAGCTACGAAGAAACGTAGAAGCGCTACAGAGCACACACATACACACACACTTAGACGAACAACCCAGACCAAGACCCGAACCCCAAACTGACACATTTCTCGCGAATAACCTCCGTGGCCTTCAGGGCATACAAAATCTAATAAATTTTGAAAATAACGCCGCGCAACCGACCCCACACGTATACGACACACAAACACTACAGCCCCGACACCAAAACACAACGTACACAAACACACACTACAGACAATACACTACATCGGCTACACAACTAATGAAAACCTGGAACATAACATACTCAGGGAGTCCATCGGAGGACCTATACGAATTTTTACAAAATATCCGCGACTTCCAAACAGCGGAAAACATCGCGGACATAGACCTAATAGACAATCTCATGACCATACTAACAGGAACGGCCCTACAGTGGTTCAGACTGAACAAAAACAAATGGAGAACGCGAGAGGACTTTGAGACAGACATACTAGACGGTTTTTACGGAGAAGACCACAGGGCGATCTTAGAGAACAAAATACAAAACTACACACAGGGATTCAATCAAAAAATAACGCCATTCTTGATAGAATTCCGCACACTCCTGGCAAGACGTATCCCCCCCTACCCCCTCAGCACACAGCTCCAACTAGCATATAAAACTTTGCAGTTAGACTACAAAACATTCATAAAACCATACGAGTTCAGAGATTTCGAACAACTCGAGAAAGCGGGCAGACAATGGGAAACACACGTAGAATGGCAGATTAAACACACAGACAGCACACAAAACACACGTAGCAATACAAGACCACACACCTACACACAATACAACCCCAGACCGTTCGAACAGACACGGCCAGCACTCCTACCCACTCCAACACTACCACCCTTGACACAAACACAGACACGAGCCCCCTACACGGGACAGACGAGACCGACAACACAATACCCAACACAGACAATGTCACAACGAAACACACAACCCCAAACACAACAAAACAATTACACAGGCACCATACCGAGAAGATGCTTCCACTGTAACGTTGAGGGACATTTTATAGCATTCTGCCCCCACCTGCGCAACCAGGGAAACTAACCTGGGGTTACCAAAACCGGGTTACGGCAACCCCCTCACCCGATACCAACTCACCCGCACACAAAGTAACACTAAGCCCATTACACTACACACAACCGACACGTGAAACAAAAGACCCGCGTTTGCGAATAAAAATACACTTACAAGACGACGAATACAGCGCGCTAATTGACACAGGTGCGACACACTCCTTCATAAACAAATCACTGACAGAAAAACTACGAAAACACAAACTTACAGAATCCCCCTCAGCATATGAATTCGCGACATTGGCCAACGGAACAAAAATACCGATATCAGGGTTGATCGACGTGCGATTACGAATAGGTCACGCACACATGAAAACGACATTACACATATGCGAAGATCTAGCAGACCCTATAGTCCTCGGAATATACACGTTACACGATTTCGGGCTAAACATCGACTTACACAAAGGCACCTGGTCACTCGCAACGAGCCAGAGACCAGATATTAAATACAAACTAGAACAATGGCCAGGCGAAAAACCGACGGAACCACTTACGTACACAGACATACAAACACACATTAAAACAGAATCTCGCGATCAACCGACACAAACGACGATTAACACAACACAAACAGGCAATCAAATCACGACACAAGAACAAGCCACACAGACACATTCTAAACAAGCGAAAGCAGCGGAACTCGCGGAAAGAAAGGCGAAGAAAGAACGGGAAACATTAGCAAACGGAAACACCCAGACAATCGAGACACAAAACGACACCGTCATAAATCCAAAACCGAATCACACACACAAACCCGTACACAGTAAAACGCCCACCAGACACACACTACCAGGCCAACTAGGCCTCACCCAACTTGACCCCCCCACACACGCGACACCACACAAACACACCCGACACGACAGACACACACTAGAACAGTTAACAGACGAACAAAAAACACAAATAGACACCCTGGTAGCCAGAAAAATCAAAACGCCACCCGGTCAACTAGGCCTCACACACCTAACCTCACACAAAATCGACGTACAGGGACACGAACCAATTAAAGCCAAATACCGCATAGTATCGCCAAAAATCAGAGCGGTCATGCATGCGGCAGTAGACAAAATGATTAAAGAAGACGTCGTCGAGCCCTCCGCAAGTGAGTGGTCGAACCCCGTAGTGATGATCAGGAAATCAGCAGACGAATAGAGGTTTTGCCTAGACAGCAGAGCAATAAATAAAATCACACGTAAAGACGCATACCCACTCCCACACATGACAGCCATACTCGACAGACTACGATCAGCACACTATATATCAAAAATTGACCTAAGCCAGGCCTACTTCCAAATCCCCTTACACGAAGACACGAAACACATAACAGCATTTACAGTCCCCGGTAAAGGTTTATTCCAATTCAAAAGAATGCCGTACGGACTAACAAACGCACCAGCCACGTTTAAACGCTTAATTGACAAACTGATAGGACCCGACTCAGAACCGTATGCATTCGCATATTTAGACGACATAATAATAGTGACAGACACGTTCGACGAATACATACAGAGACTAGAGACCGTACTAGACACAATTACACAAGCAGGACTGACAATAAACCCACGAAAATGCGATTTTGGCTGCGTACAAGTAAAATACCTCGGGTACATTGTCGACAAAAACGGCCTACACGTCGACCCGGAAAAAATCGAGGCAATACTAAACTACCCTACACCCAAAACACTGAAGTCCCTACGCCGATTCACGGGGATGGCATCATGGTATAGACGATTCATCCCACACTTTGCAGAAATCGCAGAGCCCCTTTACGACCTTCTTAGAAAAGACATAAAATGGCATTGGGGGGACACACAACAAAACGCACTAGACACAATTAAACAAAGACTGACGACACCTCCGACACTAGCATACCCCGACTTTACACAACCCTTCCAAGTTGAAACAGACGCGAGCGGAACAGGCCTAGGCGCCGTCCTTGCACAAACCCTCGATGACGAAGAACACGCAATTGCTTTCGCAAGTTGCAAAGCAAAGCGGAGAGAAATTACTCCACAACTGAGAGGGAATGCTTGGCGGTAAAATGGGCGATAAAAAAGTTCCGCCCGTACTTGGAAGGTTACCACTTTACCGTAATAACAGACCACATGGCCCTAAAGGTCTGCGCGCACTAGCCCGGACCGCACCGCACCGGACCGCACCGGACCGCACCGGACCGCACCGGACCGTCCCGAACGGCTCCGACCGGCAGAAAACCGGCGCGAAATTTCTAGGATCGAAATTATAATAATTTACTTGGCAAATTTTTTTTACACCGAGCTTTGAAAATTTGTATTTTCACTTCATATTTGCACAAGTATTTCGCCCGTGAACGCATTCAATTTCGTTCACCAGGGTGTCTACTTGAGCAAGGATCTAAAATTCCCTGAGAATTACAGGCTATTCCAGGCTATTTTTTTCTATTTCTCCAGGTGTGTCGAGATACGATTTTTATTATTATTTTGCAAAATATACTAGATTTTTTTTTTCATTGCAATTTAATCCGGATTTTGAATTTGCAGAATTTTTATTCAAATTGATCACTTTCAGAAAAATTCCCTGAGTGAACTCGATATTTCCCGAGAATTCCAGGATATTCCCAAAGAAAAAAAATTCCCAGAGATTTCCAGGACTTCCAGGTTTTTCAAGGATGTAGATGTTCACCCTGTTCACCCTGAACTCTTTTATCTGTGCTAATTCACCGGTAGCCTATCTTTTTATCATGACACCTACGAAAGTTTGTTGCATTGAAATTCGGGGGGCAATTCGAAATCGCTAGTACTCAAAATAAAGATAATAATCGCCGACCAGTGCGGAGGCAAAAGGGTGGCAACATTTCCGATTTGGATGTTCGCCCCTATTAAGAATCATATTTTTGAGGTATGGAATGAACCACTCCAAAGATGAACGTGATTGTAGAATTGTTAGAGGTTGGTCGAGGAAGTCGAAAAATCGAAATTTAAAAGAAATACTACATTGTGTATCAAGGGCGCAAAGAACTATTTTGCGAGTGTGAAATTCGCAGCACGAGCCGAGGGCGAGTGTGCTGCAATCACACTCGCCAAAATAGCCTTGCGCCCGTGATGCGCACGACTTTTTTCTTAACACCTGGTCTGCAGAAATGCGTCTTTCCAGACCGAGTGAGCGGGCTCGAAACGGAACTTTGCGCCCAAGGGCCGAAAAGATCTGTTTTGTGCCCGCTCAAGAGGTGTGGAAAGTGACATTTTGCGACCGGGTGTGAGAAAAAATTATTTTTCAACTTGTATTTCTCCCGGCTCTTACCATCTCAATTTTTTATCGTCCAAATTCATGGAGATGGTTCAAATTGAACTGAAAAATATTCAAAAAAACCTGAAATATTTCGCCCAAATGTGAAGAAAATCTCTACAATCCCCGACTCGATTGATACTTTTAGGGATCGCTCGATCACACCGAAGATGGATAAATATAGAGAGTGAGTATCGGGGTTCATAATTCAATTTTCAACTTACCATTTGACATTTGACCATTTGACATTTAACATACCTCTGTTTTCAGAGAAAGAAGAAAGTTATTGTAATTATTTTTATCAGAATATTGAATTTTACATCCCTAATTCTTTAAATCTGACTTTGGATTCGTCATTGATAACCCAAAAAACCCTTCTTGTACAAATTTCAATCCAAAACCGTTGAAACTGAAATCTTATCGAAGGATGCTTATAACACATGGTTCCACCCTATGTGCATATCTGTTACTGACAAGGAGAGTAGGGACCTTCGATGTCACGGATCGGGTTCCCGTTTCACGTGGTGAAAGTTTAAGACCTCCGAATTAACGTGGTTTTTGATTTTTGATCTAATACGCCTTGGTTGCTGAGATATCGCGATTTGAAATTTAGAGATTTTCGGGCGGAGTGGGGCTCACGCGTCTACTCCGTTGAGCGTGCACACTGGAACCAAGAGCTGGCGTGGCTGGGGCGGTAAGACGACGGACTAGAACGCTGAAGGTTCGCGGTTCGCGTCCCCGCACATTTTTTTTTTTTTTTTCAATTTATTTTCCATATGGGGGATTCCACGTCAAATCGACCGGTCGATTTCCCTGACCCCTTTTGATCTGTTTGCCCTTTTACACAGTGGAAGTACACGTTGAAAGGATCGACTGTGAATTTTTTCAGATTTTTCTGACCAAGTATTTTTTCACTACAGCTGGTCAAATAATCAGCTTTTAGCGTTTTTCGGATTTTTCAAGCCAACATAGCGTGAAATCCAGATGAGCAATAGAAAAAGTTTTCATACAAAAGTTTCGCGTCTTTCTTTGAAATTTCTGAAAATAGTTTTTTGCAATTTTTTGTGCCTCGCAAAACTGCAGTTTTGGTGAAAAATCTTCGAAAATCTTCAGTAACAAAAAAGTGCCCTGATCGAATTGGCTGATATTTTTACACAGCATGTCTTTTTCAATGCCAAAAGTTTTCTGAAAATTTCAAAGTGGGCCGAGCAGTGGTTCAAAAGATACATCAACAAATATTCGCAAGGTGGCGAGAATCCGGCGATTATGAGGTCGCCAAAAAGTTTTTTCGGCCGCAGTTCAAAAATTCAAGGGCGATCGTGAGTAGGCAGACAAGAATAATGAATATTAATCTTGAATTT
>JAEUYN010001095.1:0-18601 GCA_018257835.1 Euura lappo
ACAGCTATTTGAAAAAATCACGAAAAAAATAACAATGGCGCTTTCGACCTTCGGCTTTTAAATAACAATATTTTTTATCGAATTTTTTCAAATAGTCGTTCTTTCAATTTATCTTTGCGTTCTACGAGTTTTTACAGCTATTTGAAAAAATCACGAAAAATGAAAAAAAATAATGATGGCGCTTACGACCTTCGGCTTTTAACTACCAATATTTTTCATCGAATTTTTTTTAATGGTCGCTCTTCCAATTTATCTTTGCGTTCTACGAGTTTTTCCAGCTATTTGAAAAAATCACGACAAAAATAATAATGGCGCTTTCGACCTTCGGCTTTTAACTACCAATATTTTTCATCGAATTTTTTTTTAATGGTCGTTTTTTCAATTTATCTTTGCGTTCTACGAGTTTTTACAGCTATTTGAAAAAATCACGAAAAAAATAATTATGGCGCTTTCGACCTTCGGCTTTTAAGTACCAATATTTTTCATCGAATTTTGTTTTAATGGTCGCTCTTCCAATTTATCTTTGCGTTCTACGAGTTTTTACAGCTATTTGAAAAAATCACAAAAAAAAAATAATCATGGCGCTTTCGACCTTCGGCTTTTAACTAACAATATTTTTTATCGAATTTTTTCAAATAGTCGTTCTTTCAATTTATCTTTGCGTTCTTCGAGTTTTTACAGCTATTTGAAAAAATCACGAAAAATGAAAAAAAATAATGATGGCGCTTACGACCTTCGGCTTTTAACTACCAATATTTTTTATCGATTTTTTTTTTTAATGGTCGTTCTTTCAATTTATTTTTGCGTTCTACGAGTTTTTACAGCTATTTGAAAAAATCACGAAAGAAATAATAATGGCGCTTTCGACCTTCGGCTTTTAACTACCAATATTTTTCATCGAATTTTTTTTTAATGGTCGTTTTTTCAATTTATCTTTGCGTTCTACGAGTTTTTACAGCTATTTGAAAAAATCACGAAAAAAATAATTATGGCGCTTTCGACCTTCGGCTTTTAAGTACCAATATTTTTCATCGAATTTTGTTTTAATGGTCGCTCTTCCAATTTATCTTTGCGTTCTACGAGTTTTTACAGCTATTTGAAAAAATCACAAAAAAAAAAATAATCATGGCGCTTTCGACCTTCGGCTTTTAACTAACAATATTTTTTATCGAATTTTTTCAAATAGTCGTTCTTTCAATTTATCTTTGCGTTCTACGAGTTTTTACAGCTATTTGAAAAAATCACGAAAAATGAAAAAAAATAATGATGGCGCTTACGACCTTCGGCTTTTAACTACCAATATTTTTCATCGAATTTTTTTTAATGGTCGCTCTTCCAATTTATCTTTGCGTTCTACGAGTTTTTCCAGCTATTTGAAAAAATCACGACAAAAATAATAATGGCGCTTTCAACTTTCGGCTTTTAACTACCAATATTTTTCGTCGAATTTTTTTTTAATGGTCGCTCTTTCAATTTATCTTTGCGTTCTACGAGTTTTTACAGCTATATGAAAAAATCACGAAAAAAATAATTATGGCGCTTTCGACCTTCGGCTTTTAACTACCAATTTTCATCGAATTTTGTTTTAATGGTCGTTCTTTAAATTTATCTTCGCGTTCTACAAGTTTTTACAGCTATTTGAAAAAATCGTGAAAAATGAAAAAAAATAATAATGGCGTTTACGACCTTCGGCTTTTAACTACCAATATTTTTCATCGAATTTTTTTTTCAATGGTCGCTCTTCCAATTTGTCTTTGCGTTCTACGAGTTTTTACAGCTATTTGAAAAAAACCACGAAAAAAATAATAATGGCGCTTTCAACCTTCGGCTTTTAACTAACAATATTTTTTATCGAATTTTTTCAAATAGTCGTTCTTTCAATTTATCTTTGCGTTCTACGAGTTTTTACAGATATTTGAAAAAATCGTGAAAAATGAAAAAAATAATAATGGCGCTTACGACCTTCGGCTTTTAACTACCAATATTTTTCATCGAATTTTTTTTTAATGGTCGTTCTTTAAATTTATCTTCGCGTTCTACGAGTTTTTACAGCTATTTGAAAAAATCACGAAAAATGAATAAAAATAATGATGGTGCTTACGACCTTCGGCTTTCAACTACCAATATTTTTTATCGATTTTTTTTTTTTAATGGTCGTTCTTTCAATTTATTTTTGCGTTCTACGAGTTTTTACAGCTATTTGAAAAAATCACGAAAGAAATAATAATGGCGCTTTCGACCTTCGGCTTTTAACTACCCATATTTTTCATCGAATTTTTTTTTAATGGTCGCTCTTCCAATTTATCTTTGCGTTCTACGAGTTTTTACAGCTATTTGAAAAAATCACGAAAAATGAATAAAAATAATGATGGTGCTTACGACCTTCGGCTTTTAACTACCAATATTTTTCGTCGAATTTTTTTTTAATGGTCGCTCTTCTAATTTATCTTTGCGTTCTACGAGTTTTTACAGCTATTTGAAAAAATCACGAAAGAAATAATAATGGCGCTTTCGACCTTCGGCTTTTAACTACCAATATTTTTCATCGAATTTTTTTTTAATGGTCGTTTTTTCAATTTATCTTTGCGTTCTACGAGTTTTTACAGCTATTTGAAAAAATCACGAAAAAAATAATTATGGCGCTTTCGACCTTCGGCTTTTAACTAACAATATTTTTTATCGAATTTTTTCAAATAGTCGTTCTTTCAATTTATCTTTGCGTTCTACGAGTTTTTACAGCTATTTGAAAAAATCACGAAACAAATAATTATGGCGCTTTCGACCTTCGGCTTTTAACTACCAATATTTTTCATCGAATTTTGTTTTAATGGTCGTTCTTTCGATTCATCTCTGCGTTCTACGAGTTTTTACAGCTATTTGAAAAAATCACGAAAAATGAAAAAAAAATAATAATGGCACTTACGACTTTCGGCTTTTAACTAGCAATATTTTTTATCGAATTTTTTCAAATAGTCGTTCTTTCAATTTATCTTTGCGTTCTACGAGTTTTTACAGCTATTTGAAAAAATCGTGAAAAATAAAAAAAATAATAATGGCGCTTACGACCTTCGGCTTTTAACTACCAATATTTTTCATCGAATTTTTTTTTAATGGTTGCTCTTCCAATTTATCTTTGCGTTCTACGAGTTTTTACAGCTATTTGAAAAAATCACGAAAAAAATAATTATGGCGCTTTCGACCTTCGGCTTTTAAGTACCAATATTTTTCATCGAATTTTGTTTTAATGGTCGCTCTTCCAATTTATCTTTGCGTTCTACGAGTTTTTACAGCTATTTGAAAAAATCATGAAAAATAAAAAAAACAAGAATGGCGCTTTCGACCTTCGGCTTTTAACTAACAATATTTTTTATCGAATTTTTTCAAATAGTCGTTCTTTCAATTTATCTTTGCGTTCTACGAGTTTTTACAGCTATTTGAAAAAATCACGAAAAATGAAAAAAAATAATGATGGCGCTTACGACCTTCGGCTTTTAACTACCAATATTTTTCATCGAATTTTTTTTAATGGTCGCTCTTCCAATTTATCTTTGCGTTCTACGAGTTTTTCCAGCTATTTGAAAAAATCACGACAAAAATAATAATGGCGCTTTCAACCTTCGGCTTTTAACTACCAATATTTTTCGTCGAATTTTTTTTTAATGGTCGCTCTTTCAATTTATCTTTGCGTTCTACGAGTTTTTACAGCTATTTGAAAAAATCACGAAAAAAATAATTATGGCGCTTTCGACCTTCGGCTTTTAACTACCAATTTTCATCGAATTTTGTTTTAATGGTCGTTCTTTAAATTTATCTTCGCGTTCTACAAGTTTTTACAGCTATTTGAAAAAATCGTGAAAAATGAAAAAAAAATAATAATGGCGTTTACGACCTTCGGCTTTTAACTACCAATATTTTTCATCGAATTTTTTTTTAATGGTCGCTCTTCCAATTTATCTCTGCGTTCTACAAGTTTTTCCAGCTATTTGAAAAAATCACGAAAAAAATAATAATGGCGCTTTCAACCTTCGGCTTTTAACTACCAATATTTTTCGTCGAATTTTTTCAAATAGTCGTTCTTTCAATTTATCTTTGCGTTCTACGAGTTTTTACAGATATTTGAAAAAATCGTGAAAAATGAAAAAAATAATAATGGCGCTTACGACCTTCGGCTTTTAACTACCAATATTTTTCATCGAATTTTTTTTTAATGGTCGTTCTTTAAATTTATCTTCGCGTTCTACGAGTTTTTACAGCTATTTGAAAAAATCACGAAAAATGAATAAAAATAATGATGGTGCTTACGACCTTCGGCTTTCAACTACCAATATTTTTTATCGATTTTTTTTTTTTAATGGTCGTTCTTTCAATTTATTTTTGCGTTCTACGAGTTTTTACAGCTATTTGAAAAAATCACGAAAGAAATAATAATGGCGCTTTCGACCTTCGGCTTTTAACTACCCATATTTTTCATCGAATTTTTTTTTAATGGTCGCTCTTCCAATTTATCTTTGCGTTCTACGAGTTTTTACAGCTATTTGAAAAAATCACGAAAAATGAAAAAAAATAATGATGGCGCTTACGACCTTCGGCTTTTAACTACCAATATTTTACATCGTATTTTTTTTTAATGGTCGCTCTTCCAATTTATCTTTGCGTTCTACGAGTTTTTCTAGCTATTTGAAAAAATCACGAAAAAAATAATAATGGCGCTTTCAACCTTCGGCTTTTAACTACCAATATTTTTCGTCGAATTTTTTTTTAATGGTCGCTCTTCCAATTTATCTTTGCGTTCTACGAGTTTTTCCAGCTATTTGAAAAAATCACGAAAAAAATAAATATGGCGCTTTCGACCTTCGGCTTTTAACTACCAATATTTTTCATCGAATTTTGTTTTAATGGTCGTTCTTTAAATTTATCTTCGCGTTCTACAAGTTTTTACAGCTATTTGAAAAAATCGTGAAAAATGAAAAAAAAATAATAATGGCGTTTACGACCTTCGGCTTTTAACTACCAATATTTTTCATCGAATTTTTTTTTCAATTGTCGCTCTTCCAATTTGTCTTTGCGTTCTACGAGTTTTTACAGCTATTTGAAAAAATCACGAAAGAAATAATAATGGCGCTTTCGACCTTCGGCTTTTAACTACCAATATTTTTCGTCGAATTTTTTTTTAATGGTCGTTTTTTCAATTTATCTTTGCGTTCTACGAGTTTTTACAGCTATTTGAAAAAATCACGAAAAAAATAATTATGGCGCTTTCGACCTTCGGCTTTCAAGTACCAATATTTTTCATCGAATTTTGTTTTAATGGTCGCTCTTCCAATTTATCTTTGCGTTCTACGAGTTTTTACAGCTATTTGAAAAAATCACAAAAAAAAAATAATCATGGCGCTTTCGACCTTCGGCTTTTAACTAACAATATTTTTTATCGAATTTTTTCAAATAGTCGTTCTTTCAATTTATCTTTGCGTTCTACGAGTTTTTACAGCTATTTGAAAAAATCACGAAAAATGAAAAAAAATAATGATGGCGCTTACGACCTTCGGCTTTTAACTACCAATATTTTTCATCCAATTTTTTTTAATGGTCGCTCTTCCAATTTATCTTTGCGTTCTACGAGTTTTTCCAGCTATTTGAAAAAATCACGACAAAAATAATAATGGCGCTTTCGACCTTCGGCTTTTAACTACCAATATTTTTCATCGAATTTTTTTTTTAATGGTCGTTTTTTCAATTTATCTTTGCGTTCTACGAGTTTTTACAGCTATTTGAAAAAATCACGAAAAAAATAATTATGGCGCTTTCGACCTTCGGCTTTCAAGTACCAATATTTTTCATCGAATTTTGTTTTAATGGTCGCTCTTCCAATTTATCTTTGCGTTCTACGAGTTTTTACAGCTATTTGAAAAAATCACAAAAAAAAATAATCATGGCGCTTTCGACCTTCGGCTTTTAACTAACAATATTTTTTATCGAATTTTTTCAAATAGTCGTTCTTTCAATTTATCTTTGCGTTCTACGAGTTTTTACAGCTATTTGAAAAAATCACGAAAAATGAAAAAAAATAATGATGGCGCTTACGACCTTCGGCTTTTAACTACCAATATTTTTTATCGATTTTTTTTTTTAATGGTCGTTCTTTCAATTTATTTTTGCGTTCTACGAGTTTTTACAGCTATTTGAAAAAATCACGAAAGAAATAATAATGGCGCTTTCGACCTTCGGCTTTTAACTACCAATATTTTTCATCGAATTTTTTTTTAATGGTCGTTTTTTCAATTTATCTTTGCGTTCTACGAGTTTTTACAGCTATTTGAAAAAATCACGAAAAAAATAATTATGGCGCTTTCGACCTTCGGCTTTTAACTACCAATATTTTTCATCGAATTTTTTTCTAATGGTCGCTCTTCCAATTTATCTTTGCGTTCTACGAGTTTTTACAGCTATTTGAAAAAATCACGAAAAAAAATAATCATGGCGCTTTCGACCTTCGGCTTTTAACTAACAATATTTTTTATCGAATTTTTTCAAATAGTCGTTCTTTCAATTTATCTTTGCGTTCTACGAGTTTACAGCTATTTGAAAATCACGAAAAATGAAAAAATAATGATAGCGCTTGACCTTCGGCTTTTTAACTACCAATATTTTCATCGAATTTTAATGGTCGCTCTTTCAATTTATCTTTGCGTTCTACGAGTTTTTACAGCTATTTGAAAAAATCACGAAAAAAATAATTATGGCGCTTTCGACCTTCGGCTTTTAACTACCAATATTTTTCGTCGAATTTTTTTTTAAATGGTCGCTCTTTCAATTTATCTTTGCGTTCTACGAGTTTTTACAGCTATTTGAAAAAATCACGAAAAAAATAATTATGGCGCTTTCGACCTTCGGCTTTTAACTACCAATTTTCATCGAATTTTGTTTTAATGGTCGTTCTTTAAATTTATCTTCGCGTTCTACAAGTTTTTACAGCTATTTGAAAAAATCGTGAAAAAAATAATAATGGCGCTTTCAACCTTCGGCTTTTAACTACCAATATTTTTCGTCGAATTTTTTCAAATAGTCGTTCTTTCAATTTATCTTTGCGTTCTACGAGTTTTTACAGATATTTGAAAAAATCGTGAAAAATGAAAAAAATAATAATGGCGCTTACGACCTTCGGCTTTTAACTACCAATATTTTTCATCGAATTTTTTTTTAATGGTCGTTCTTTAAATTTATCTTCGCGTTCTACGAGTTTTTACAGCTATTTGAAAAAATCACGAAAAATGAATAAAAATAATGATGGTGCTTACGACCTTCGGCTTTCAACTACCAATATTTTTTATCGATTTTTTTTTTTAATGGTCGTTCTTTCAATTTATTTTTGCGTTCTACGAGTTTTTACAGCTATTTGAAAAAATCACGAAAGAAATAATAATGGCGCTTTCGACCTTCGGCTTTTAACTAACAATATTTTTTATCGAATTTTTTCAAATAGTCGTTCTTTCAATTTATCTTTGCGTTCTACGAGTTTTTACAGCTATTTGAAAAAATCACGAAAAATGAAAAAAAATAATGATGGCGCTTACGACCTTCGGCTTTTAACTACCAATATTTTTCGTCGAATTTTTTTTTAATGGTCGCTCTTCTAATTTATCTTTGCGTTCTACGAGTTTTTACAGCTATTTGAAAAAATCACGAAAAAAATAATAATGGCGCTTTCGACCTTCGGCTTTTAACTACCAATATTTTTCATCGAATTTTTTTTTTAATGGTCGTTTTTTCAATTTATCTTTGCGTTCTACGAGTTTTTACAGCTATTTGAAAAAATCACGAAAAAAATAATTATGGCGCTTTCGACCTTCGGCTTTTAAGTACCAATATTTTTCATCGAATTTTGTTTTAATGGTCGCTCTTCCAATTTATCTTTGCGTTCTACGAGTTTTTACAGCTATTTGAAAAAATCACGAAAAAAATAATTATGGCGCTTTCGACCTTCGGCTTTTAACTAACAATATTTTTTATCGAATTTTTTCAAATAGTCGTTCTTTCAATTTATCTTCGCGTTCTACGAGTTTTTACAGCTATTTGAAAAAATCACGAAAAATGAAAAAAAATAATGATGGCGCTTACGACCTTCGGCTTTTAACTACCAATATTTTTTATCGATTTTTTTTTTTAATGGTCGTTCTTTCAATTTATTTTTGCGTTCTACGAGTTTTTACAGCTATTTGAAAAAATCACGAAAGAAATAATAATGGCGCTTTCGACCTTCGGCTTTTAACTACCAATATTTTTCATCGAATTTTTTTTTAATGGTCGTTTTTTCAATTTATCTTTGCGTTCTACGAGTTTTTACAGCTATTTGAAAAAATCACGAAAAAAATAATTATGGCGCTTTCGACCTTCGGCTTTTAAGTACCAATATTTTTCATCGAATTTTGTTTTAATGGTCGCTCTTCCAATTTATCTTTGCGTTCTACGAGTTTTTACAGCTATTTGAAAAAATCACAAAAAAAAATAATCATGGCGCTTTCGACCTTCGGCTTTTAACTAACAATATTTTTTATCGAATTTTTTCAAATAGTCGTTCTTTCAATTTATCTTTGCGTTCTTCGAGTTTTTACAGCTATTTGAAAAAATCACGAAAAATGAAAAAAAATAATGATGGCGCTTACGACCTTCGGCTTTTAACTACCAATATTTTACATCGTATTTTTTTTTAATGGTCGCTCTTCCAATTTATCTTTGCGTTCTACGAGTTTTTCTAGCTATTTGAAAAAATCACGAAAAAAATAATAATGGCGCTTTCAACCTTCGGCTTTTAACTACCAATATTTTTCGTCGAATTTTTTTTTAATGGTCGCTCTTTCAATTTATCTTTGCGTTCTACGAGTTTTTACAGCTATTTGAAAAAATCACGAAAAAAATAATTATGGCGCTTTCGACCTTCGGCTTTTAACTACCAATTTTCATCGAATTTTGTTTTAATGGTCGTTCTTTAAATTTATCTTCGCGTTCTACAAGTTTTTACAGCTATTTGAAAAAATCGTGAAAAATGAAAAAAAAATAATAATGGCGCTTACGACCTTCGGCTTTTAACTACCAATATTTTTCATCGAATTTTTTTTTCAATGGTCGCTCTTCCAATTTGTCTTTGCGTTCTACGAGTTTTTACAGCTATTTGAAAAAAACCACGAAAAAAATAATAATGGCGCTTTCAACCTTCGGCTTTTAACTAACAATATTTTTTATCGAATTTTTTCAAATAGTCGTTCTTTCAATTTATCTTTGCGTTCTACGAGTTTTTACAGCTATTTGAAAAAATCACGAAACAAATAATTATGGCGCTTTCGACCTTCGGCTTTTAACTACCAATATTTTTCATCGAATTTTTTTCTAATGGTCGCTCTTCCAATTTATCTTTGCGTTCTACGAGTTTTTACAGCTATTTGAAAAAATCACGAAACAAATAATTATGGCGCTTTCGACCTTCGGCTTTTAACTACCAATATTTTTCATCGAATTTTTTTCTAATGGTCGCTCTTCCACTTTATCTTTGCGTTCTACGAGTTTTTACAGCTATTTGAAAAAATCACGAAAAATGAAAAAAAATAATGATGGCGCTTACGACCTTCGGCTTTTAACTACCAATATTTTTCATCAAATTTTTTTTTAATGGTCGCTCTTCCAATTTCTCTCTGCGTTCTACGAGTTTTTCCAGCTATTTGAAAAAATCACGAAAAAAATAATAATGGCGCTTTCAACCTTCGGCTTTTAACTACCAATATTTTTCGTCGAATTTTTTCAAATAGTCGTTCTTTCAATTTATCTTTGCGTTCTACGAGTTTTTACAGCTATTTGAAAAAATCACGAAACAAATAATTATGGCGCTTTCGACCTTCGGCTTTTAACTACCAATATTTTTCATCGAATTTTTTTCTAATGGTCGCTCTTCCACTTTATCTTTGCGTTCTACGAGTTTTTACAGCTATTTGAAAAAATCACGAAAAATGAAAAAAAATAATGATGGCGCTTACGACCTTCGGCTTTTAACTACCAATATTTTTCATCGAATTTTTTTTTAATGGTCGCTCTTCCAATTTATCTCTGCGTTCTACGAGTTTTTCCAGCTATTTGAAAAAATCACGAAAAAAATAATTATGGCGCTTTCGACCTTCGGCTTTTAACTACCAATTTTCATCGAATTTTGTTTTAATGGTCGTTCTTTAAATTTATCTTCGCGTTCTACAAGTTTTTACAGCTATTTGAAAAAATCGTGAAAAATGGAAAAAAAATAATAATGGCGTTTACGACCTTCGGCTTTTAACTACCAATATTTTTCATCGAATTTTTTTTTCAATGGTCGCTCTTCCAATTTGTCTTTGCGTTCTACGAGTTTTTACAGCTATTTGAAAAAAACCACGAAAAAAATAATAATGGCGCTTTCAACCTTCGGCTTTTAACTAACAATATTTTTTATCGAATTTTTTCAAATAGTCGTTCTTTCAATTTATCTTTGCGTTCTACGAGTTTTTACAGCTATTTGAAAAAATCGTGAAAAATAAAAAAAATAATAATGGCGCTTACGACCTTCGGCTTTTAACTACCAATATTTTTCATCGAATTTTTTTTTAATGGTTGCTCTTCCAATTTATCTTTGCGTTCTACGAGTTTTTACAGCTATTTGAAAAAATCGTGAAAAATGAAAAAAATAATAATGGTGCATACGACCTTCGGCTTATTACTACCAATATGTTTTATCGATTTTTTTTTAATGGTCGTTCTTTCAATTTATCTTTGCTTTCTACGAGTTTTTACAGCTATTTGAAAAAATCACAAAAAAAATAATCATGGCGCTTTCGATCTTTGGCTTTGAACTGTTTTTCTTCGAATTGCAAAAGAATGCAAAAACCCCTACAAAATGAGACCAAGTTGAAGTAGTTGCGATAATCCGTTCCAAAGATATAGCGTTATTAAGAAAAAAAGGGTTCCTTTTTCAAGAACTTTGGTAGCGCACGATTTAATGTTCAAATAGCCGTAACTTCGTAGCAAGATTTTTTTTCCACAACAAGAAAATACAGGTCGCTTTTTTTCATCAAATAACAACATATTTCAATTTGAAAAAATTCCGTGACATTACGATTTCCAGCCTGCCCGATTTGAAATGGATTCGGTCACACGGTATTAGTACTTATTATGTACTGAGTAAAAGCTACATTGAGTACTAGAACTTTCTTTGCTAGCTATTATTTACTCCTTATGGACTATAATAAGTGCAGCTGTCATCCAATTGTATTAAACCGCACTATATTGAATTCAGTACTGCAGGACGAACATTTGTAATACCATTATATTGTTGAGAATAACAAGGTCGGATTGTAGTTCAAAACCCGTTTCCGTTAGTGGCTCTATTCCTGTTGAATTTTGAAAGTAGCTATAATCTGTTGAATTCAACAGTTCAAAAGATGTAAATTACGACTAACATTTTTTAAATGTTGCAATAACATGTGGTTTTTGACACTCTTTTTTATTGCATTAACAAGAAAATCTGTCATCATTTAACTGTGGAAAAACGGACAGGTTTTTCCCGTCAACGTTTAATAATAATGGGTTCTGTTAAATTGACACAAATATTTATGTGGACTTTCTGGGACAGGTAAAATATGTCAAAAACAACAGATTTGTTTTACGTGTGTAGGTATAATGGAAAATGAAATATTTTTCAGTCCTTCTTTTTTCTTATACATTAGCTTCATGTTTCGCGTGTTCTCTTTACATTGTATCTTTTTCTTTCTTTTACATAATAAAGCTCCTGATGAGGACGGCGAATTAGTCGTCGGAACGTTGAAACCCTAATTTTGGTTCTCATTTGACTCGAATTGATCGGTTTCCTTCATATGGATTCGTGGAGGGATACAGCCTGTTTCACCAGAAAATAAAATCCATCGGGGCCGTTCCCTACTCGACATGTAGTACTAGTACACAATACCTAGTATGAGGTAGTACTAGTACCTCTCCAGTAGAAGTACTAGTAGTAAGTAATAGTATTAGTACAGGGTACCGTGTACTAGTACTAGGTACCATGTACTAGTACTAGGTACCATGTACTAGTACCAGGTACTAAAACTACGTACCAGGTACTAGTACTAGGTACTGTGTACTAGTATTAGATTGTAGTACGAATACTGCTAGTATTGCCTGTACTTCAAGTACTGCCCTGTACTCGCGAAATCAGTACAGCTGTACTTAAGTACTGCATTACTAGCTGTACTTGAGTACTGCGGTACTAACAGTACTTCTCAATACTTTTTTTTGGTAAGGGAAAATTCGTCTTCCACAAAAAGTCTTCTTCCAAGAATTCATTTTCAACAAAAGTCGTCCTTCAAAAAAATCTCTGCAAAAGGATTGATATCAAATACAAGTACCAAGTACAAAAAAAAAAAGAAAAATCAAACCATATAACGTTGTGCTCGCTCACTCGATTGGGTTTTCATAATTTGTGAGGAGAAAAATTGGGAGCATGAGTTTCGAGAAGAGAAAATTTTCGAAAGAAAAAATTCAGGGAGTGGTACTTGGCGGGCCTTCATAGCGAGATAAAAAAATGTGACTTGTAGACCTCAGTGGTTTAGATTTAAGGGGTCTGACCACCCTGGCCGCACGGAAAATAGGCTTATTCTAAGAAAATTTGTAAACTCGATAGTATTTGAGAGAATTTATTGATTTTTGCACACATGCTAGTTCATAGCTTGATAAACATCTCTTATAATTTTCATCAAAAAATATTAAAAAATGACGGCTCTGCATTTGTTGCCGTGAAGGTCCTCCACCGCACACGCGCGTAGCTGGCCGCTCATAAATCTCCGGAACGGGTCATCTAAAAAAAAAAAAAAAAATATTAGCTTATTCTTGAAGAGTGTGGCTAAAATGTAGCGTAGGATTTTTTTTTTCTTCCACTGTAACAAGCCTAAGCAAGTCAAGTATTTTATATGGGTTCAATCCCGTGTAAAATACATAAAAGTACACCGAAGGTGTGAAGCGGGCGATATTTCAATAAGAGTATCCAGCGTAGAACAGAAGTGATTATATATTCAACAGATTTATTCAGACAAGTGATTTAAAAGAGAGTACAACAGTTCTTATTCCTAAGAGAGTAGTTCCAGAAGTGAGTCCAGCTAATTCAGTCAAGACTGAAGAAGCCAGCGGGAAGGGTGAGGGGAGTGCATAAGACTGACCAAGCTATCCCACGGTACGCGAAGTATCGGGTGATGCGCCGTCAGGCTTATGCGAAAAGAGTAAGATAGCGGGGTGCAGATATTCTAAGATCTAGTTAACTAAGTCTAAGTCCAAGTCTAAGTCTAAGTGCGTGTGTGTGTGTGTGTGTGTGTGTGTGTGTGAGAGTGTGTGAGGGTAGGCGTCGTATGGACCGTGGGACCAGACGTGACACCCCCCCCGTTAGATGAAACATAGGGTGTTAAGCATGTGTTTCAAGTAAAGAAGGTATAAACTAAAAAAATAAGGCTCGATTACAATTATGATGTAACTTAAATTTAAATGTGCTTAAGGTTAGTTTACAATGTTTTCTTATGATTACTTAAATTTTGGAAATTATTTTAAAATGGTGATTCGATTTTTTAATGGTGTTTGTGTTGTTGTGAATTTGGTTTACAATGTGAATGTGTTTAATTTTTGTGTGACATATGAAGTTAACTATTGATTGAAATTTACTTATGGATATGAATTGATACAATTTGGTGCATTGATCTTAAGGGTAAATGCGCTTAAGGTTAGTGCGCGTTTAAGCGGGTTAGTGAACTTTGTTTTTGAAAATTGGTTTATTGGATATTGTTGGTCAAATACAAATGTCATCTATTGGCTATTCTTAATTCTAGAGTGAATGCAATAAGGTTGTTGTAATTTTAATTTAATTGTTTTTATCGGTCTTATGTGGTAGATGTTGAAAGGAAAACAAATTATTTATTGGATGTTGGTGAATACAAATGTGTCTTAGTATTATACTTAATTTTTAATTGAAATGAAATGGTGGGTAATTGATATTTCGAAGTGGTGGGGGTTGTTTCTAAAGTTTCGAATAATTTTGATACAAATGTTCTTGGTTTTGTGGCTAATGGATAATAACAATATATTTCTTCGAGGGGTTTGTTTTAATGCATGAAAACGTACAATAATTGTTAATTGTAAATATTGTAATACTAAGCTTATATTTAAAAAAATGTGTTGTTAAACTAAATTTCGAAGGATGATCAAGAATGCGTCGCAAGAATCTGTTTTATCTTGCAATCGGTTACTTTGGAAAAAAATGGCAAATCTTTAAGTTCGATTTAAACTGATATAATTTTATGCGAACGATTTTTGTAACATAAAAGGGAAAATAGGGTTGGATTCTGGAAATTGCTTGAAAATTAATTTGTCTGGTTTGATAAGTCGAAAGCGAGTCTGTCGGTTGATGTAAGTTTTTTTTTGGAAAATCGTTGTCAATAGGGTAGTTGTAGTTTGAAACTATATTGAGGGGTCAGAGATTTCTGCGGGAGGAAGGACGGATATTACCATCGGTTAATCAAAAGTATCGCTGTTAAGTTCGCGTTCGTCAATCGGATGTTTGCTGTGTTGGTTTGAATGTGTGTGAGTCGTTGATAAGCGAACAGGAGTGTCAGGTGTTTGGTCTGAGTCTACAGCTGATGAAGGAGAGGAACGATGTGGAGGAGATCTGCGTTTGATCGTATGAAGAGGAGATAAGGCGTTGGATGGCGGAGAGTCTGCAATAGGGTCAGGGGGTCGAGGAGGAGGTTTTGTTTCCAGGTCTGATGCGTCATTGTGCTTTTGCGGTGTTGTGGGGTCAAAATTGCAAACCGTGATCTTTATATCTGTATCTTTGAAAATGTATTTTATCATGGTACTAACCCAATTCCAATCAAGTTTGGCTAAGCCGCATCCTAGTCTCGGTATCGATATAGATTTCTTTCCGTCTTTTGATAGGGCCCGTTTCAAATTTTGCAAGGTGTTATACATGGTTTCCGCTGTGGGTTCGAGCAAATGTTTGTCTTTCGTGATCAGGTTGTAAATCGTGCGTCGCGGGTGATTTACTGCGATAATGTCTTTGAGGTTCGGTTTCATTGCTCTTAGTATCTTCTTTTGAATCAATCCCTGTTTTGCCATTTGGCTTGCAATGCCAAGCGATGCTGTGCAGTCAGCTGAGATGCAGTGTGCTAAATTATCTTTTTGTTTTAATAAATCGTCCTGTATTTCTATCACGTTTGGATTGTCAAATCTTGGGAGAATGTTTAGGTTTTTCCTGAACTCGAGGTATGTTGGTGAAACTTCCGGATCGAGGTCTCGCGAGGTACCGGCCGTAGGTTTCGTATTTGGATCAGGAGGGCGAGGAGGAGGTAGAATCTCGGATGACGGTCCTTTTCGGTTTGGATCTGGAGGTCGAGGAGGAGGTAGAATTTCGGATGACAGTCTTTTCCTATTTGACTCTGGAGGTCGAGGAGGAGGTAGAATTTCGGATGACGGTCTTTTTCTATTTGATGCTGAACGGTCAGAATCATCTGTGAGCTTGAGTTTGATTGCTTTGAATCTCTTATCGCGTATCTGTTCTCGTGTTACCTTGCGCTCTGCTACGCCAAGCGAGGCTGTGCTGCAGTCAGCTGGGCTGTACTGAGCTGATTGTGAGTTCAAACTCGCATTTATTTCGTTGACGTTTGAAATGACTAATGGAGACTGGTCGTCTAAATCTACAAGGGATCGGCTGACAGGTGTTGTAGTTTTTGGATCAAGATCTCGGGATTTACCGGCCATTGGTTTTATTGGATTACTCCGCGGTACTGCTTTGTGTTCAACAGTTTTTCTTTTAACGACGTAACGTTTCGAGGGTAAAATCCTCGACTTAGATTTTGAAATTCGCTTTCGACCTTCCTTGTTAATTTTTCTATTCTTTGAATTTGAAGGACTTTTAAATATGCCTGATTGATGGTTGGAGACGGTGGAAGATTTGAAACGCTTGTCGTTATCTCGTTTGCGTGTCGCCTTACGCTCTGCTACGCCATGCGAGGCTGTGCTGCAGTCAGCTGGACTGCAATGAGCTGAGTTATCTTTTCGATTGATAATATTCGCGTTTAATTCTTTGGCAATCGAATCAGTTGTTGGAGGCAGGTCGTCTGAATGTGTGACGAAATGGCTCAACGGAAGTTCAATTTTTGAGTGAAGGTCTCTAGCGGTACCGGTCATGGGTTTGGATTGACTATTTTGCGGGAAATATTCGCGTTTAACAGTTTTCGTTTCCGGGTCACGTTTTGAGAATGAAAACTTCGAATAAATAGGTTTTGAAATTCGCTCAGGATTTTTCTTAACAATTTTTCTCTTATCTGATCGTGAGTCTGGAGGAGTTTTAGGTGTCTCTGATTGATAGTGCGAGACCAAGGAAGATTTTGGACACTTGTTTTCGTCTCGCCTGTGTAGCGGTACTATATTACTTGCGGATTTTTCTTGAAAATGTTTATTGACTGTGGAAATTTGAGTTTCGCTACTTTTCTGTCTCTGTTGTTTTTCCGCGAGTTCAGCAATTAGATTTGTAACATAAGGGACTGTGGTGGTATTTGCGTCTACAGGATCGTTCACCTGAGTGTACTCTGGTATATACGCGCCAGGAGAGTCGGTGTGTTGGTCGCGTATGTTGGCTACGGTTGGACTTGAAGCGTCTTCGTTATCAGCGTCGTACGTGTAATCTGAGTAGTCGACCTTGCGTGTTATTGTTTTCTTTTGCGGTTCCGCGCTGTTATAAGATTCGGTATTCACTTTGCGTTTAACTGATTTCGGGTTTGGCAATATCATTCTCTCATCAGGATTTTCCGTAATTTTTTGCGAAGCTGTTATAATTCCAGTTCTGAACGTTTGAACAGATTCTTGTCGATCTCGAGATTGCGTCACTAGAGCACGGTTTTCATACAAATCGCGGGTGTTCAGGTGATTTTTTGAATCGGTCAGTGGTACTTGAGATGTCACCGGGACTTTCGCTTTCGAACTTTCTGCTATCGTTTTATTGATTAATCCGACTATTAAACTAGTCGCATCTGGAAAAACATTCGGTAAATCGTCGTCGTCGTCGTCGTCGTCGATTATTATTGGGTCATTCAATGGTTTCTCGAATTTTACGGACGCTCTACTCAAGTACGGACTGTCGGCGCGTCCACGCGGCGGTCCCGATACTCGTTTAAATGTTGCGCGTCGTTTGAGAATCGCTGTTGTTGTTGCTGCTGTTGCCAATCCGGCTGAGCAAAATTTGTGTAACTGACCTGCGCGTTATTTTGTTGCTGTTGATACGGATTATTACAATTTTGAGGATCGTTTCTATCGTCGTATTGATCTGATTGATGTTGATAATTATTATGCTGTCCCTGATTATCGAACTGTGGTTGTTGCCCGTAATTTTTATAATGCGGCTGGTTGTGAGATTGAAACTTTTGATAATTTGGTGAATTTTTAGAGCGCTGATTCTGGTTGTAACCATTGTTGCAGGGATTATGACTTTGCTGGTGGTTATAAGAACCTTGGTTATTGTTGTTGGATTGGTAGGATCCTGGATTTTGGGAATTGTATTGATCCTGGAGGTTTCTTCTGTTACAAAATTCGTATGAGTGACCGTTTCTGTTGCAAAATGTACAGTATTGATTGGCGCGCTGTCTCGATCTGCATTCTTCTGTGGAATGGCTGTTTCTGTTACAAAATGTGCAAAAATTTTCTGAACCGCGTTTTGATCTGCATTCCTCTGTGGAATGACTGCTTCTGTTACAAAACGTACAAAATCTTTCTGGGCCGCGCTGCGGCGTTGACTTTGAATGGTTATTTGAGCGACTCTCGCTCGATTGCTTAATTTCTAAGTTGGCTTGACTTTCTAATTGTAATCTTTCTTGAATGATCTTTTCTGCGCCTATTGCTAGATCAATCGCTTCTCTTAGAGTTCTTGGGTTTTCGCAAGACACCCTAAGCTCTAATTCGCCCGCTAAGCCTTTTATGAACGAGTTAATCGAGTTCTGTTTTAAGTGCTTAACTAAAACTGCCGCTTCATCGGCTGATTCGTGAGACTCGATTATTTCGTGGGCTGAGCGCACGAGTTTTTCTATTCTATTTCCATATTCTAATACTGACTCGTTTCGTGCTTGACAAGCTCTTGCAATTGATATTTCAACGTCTGATAAGCGCTGTTTCGGACCAAAGGCTCTTTTTAAATCTGCCAGGAGTTGATTTACTGAATCAGATCGGTTGTCTGACAGTGCTAGTTCTGCGTCGCCGTCAACTTTGGAGCGGACTAGTGAAGTAAATACGGCTAAATCCTGTGGAGCGATTAAACGTTTCGCGTTTTCGACTTTTGTTATGAAAGATTTTACTGTCATGTTTGAACCATTGTAATTAGGAATCAACGCGGCGACTGCTTGGATTGTCAAGTATGAAGGAGTAGATGCTGCTGAGTCCGGCATCTTGAATTATTTACTAATTACAACTAAACAAAGTAATATTAATTTCTATTGAATCTCGGAGACTTACAATGAGCTGAGTATGGCGAGGGCTGCGAAGAGGTATCGCATGGTTGCGATTGATGTAA
>JAEUYN010001096.1:0-115000 GCA_018257835.1 Euura lappo
CCCCCTCTTTGTTATCTTTTTCCTCTGCTGGTTCATTTTGTTCTCCTTTTCTTTCTTTTTCGTCTGATCTATTTTCTAGCTGTTTTATTCTTTCCTCCAGGTCTTCTTTCTTTTTCTCCCAATTTTCTTCCCTTCTTATCCCTTCTTTCTTTACCTCGTTGATCTCTGCTCTTAGTTTTTTATTTTCCTCCTTCATTACTTCTACGGCTTTTCTCATCTCGCTTCTCAGGCTCTCAATTACTTCTTCCGCTTTCTCTTCAGCAGACTTTCCGCCCCCCGGCGATCTGGTTATTATCCTGCACTTCGCCGCTATTCTTTCATCATCGTCCTCAGGTTCCGTCACGCTCTTATCCTTCTTCCTTTTCTCTCCTATTTCAATCTTCGCCTTCCACAACTCGGGTAGCGAGTTCACATTTCCCACGCTCATGCTTCTTTCTCTTTCCCTCCATAGCTTCATGACGTTACTCGGCCGCCCTGGCTTTCTCTTTACCTCCTCGCCTCCATTGGCCGTCGGTTCCTTATCCCCCATTACCCTACTTGCCTACGCTCAGTAACCTATCCTCCTTTCCTCTTTACCTACAGCCGTTACTTATCTACTGCTACCCGTCCTACCTTTCCCTGCTCGCCCCCAGGTGCTGCTACTATCTTCTATCTATCTTTCCCCTGGATCTATTTCCCGCGCTTTTCCCTAACCTCTAAACTGTCACTTTTCTTTCTACTCACCCCTCTTAAACCATCCCTTTTCCGCGTCTCTTTTTTAGCCAATCTCTTGGCTTTCTATCTCAACTTTACTTTCCCTTCTTTCTTCCGCACCCCTCAACCTAATTTTACCAAAATTCTCTTTCACACGCTTCACACTTTCGCGAACCACCTTACTCATATACACCGGAAACGGAAGTCAGCTACAATTATTATAATAATAATAACAATTATTGTCATAATATTATGATAATAATTATTATTATTATGATAAAAACAATATGATATAATTATTATTATTATCATTGTAAAAAATTTACTTGAAAGTGGTGAAATTTGTGAATGAAAATGGAAACGTATGCGCCATTTTTTTTTTTCTACCAACACTGAAATCCTATGAAACGCACAGAATAATCAAAATTCCGATTCTTTTGAGAGATTTTCAAGTTTCAGCATAAAAAAACTGGACAAGGCAGAGGTATAGAGTCGTAAACGCCATTTATTATGCGATTTTTTTTTATCTTGAAAATGTTGTGAAAATCGGAATTTCAATTTTTTCGGTAATAATAATGATGATGATGATGATGATGATGATGATGATGATGATGATGATGACGACGATAATGATGATGATGACGATAATAATAATAATAATAATAATAATAACAATTATTATCATAATATTGTGATAATAATAATTATTATTATGATAATAACAATATGATAATTATTATTATTATCATTGCAAAAAATTTACTCGAAAGTGGTGAAATTTGTAAATGGAAATGAAAACTATGCGCCATTTTTTTTCTTTTTCTACAAAAACTCTAAAATCCTGTGAAACGCATAAAAAAGTCTGATTTCAGATTTCTTTATGTGAAATTTTCAAAATTCAAAATTCAAAAAAAAAAAAACATTGACAGGGCAACGGTATAAAGTCGTATAGTCGTAGTACGCCATTTTTTTCACAAATACTCTTGTCCTGTGCAACGCATAGAAGAATTGAAATTCCGATTTTCACAACATTTTCAAGATAAAAAAAAAATAAAAATAAAGGGCGTATACGACTTGACACCTCTGCCTTATCTAGTTTTTTTTTATGCTGAAACTTGAAAATCTCTCAAAAGAATCGGAATTTTGATTATTCTGTGCGTTTCACAGGATTTCAGTGTTAGTACAAAAAAAAAAATGGCGCATACGTTTTCATTTTCATTCACACCACTTTCGAGTAAATTTTTTTCAATGATAATAATAATAATTATTATTATAATAATTGTTATGATTATTATTTCGGAAATTGTAATTATAATGATAATAATAATAATAATAATAATAAAATGAATTAAGATTCTTGACCGTTGTGTGTAGTAGACAGGATAAATTCATGGGTATGACGGTCAGTGTAGAAAAACGATTTATTGTTGTCGTAACGACGTTTCGATCGTGCATGGCCGATCATTATCAAGTTCTGTGAACAACAGTATACAATTAGTACCTCGGTAAAGGGTTTCTAAGAATTAAGTTTTATGCAGTTTGTAAGCTGTATTCTTAATTTTAGTTGTTGTTCATTTTTTCTACAGGAAAAACAAAAAGAAAAAGAAAAAAGAAGAAAAGAAAAGAAGAAGAATGAACTAATTAAAAATTAAATACGTTAATACGTGTACAGTTGACACGTGACGATTTTTTAGGTTATGTCAACATGACTCATCATAACTCATGTCTTAATTTTACGCCTATATATACCTAGGTGGAAAGTCCAAACTAGGTTATGTTTGTGAATTTATGTACTAAACAATAAAGGAAAATGACTCTAATATTGCAATGATTCTAAGTTACGAATGACTCTAGTTTTACAATTTATGGCCCTATCAAAGGAGAAGCCAAAGCCTGGAAAACTTACTTTCTTGCACTTCGGATTAGCGCTAGAGATGTTATCGGTAAGCGTTGTAGAGACGAAGTGACAGAGTTCAGATATTAGAACTATGAGGTTGATTCGAGCGTAGAGGATCGATAATCGATCTCCCGCGAAATTCAAAATTAAGTATTCCAGACTACGGGTTTGCCTTACAAAGCGGTGCGTAAAGTCTACTAAGCTTATCTATATCAGTCCTTTTGTTACAGGTGTTACTTCGGGCAATATTAGTCATTTCTTTTATAAGTCTATGATAATCTTTACACTCTTTAGTTAGTATTTGTGTGTGGTCAAAATCGAACGTATGGCCTAATGTTAAGGAGTGATCAGAAAGAGCAGATTTGTTAGGGTCTTTAATTCTGACACTATATTCGTGTTCATAGATTCTTTTTCGTAGGTGTTGTTTAGTCTGCCCGATGTAACACTTATCACACTGGTTACAATCAATCTTATATACTAACTGAGACTGGTCTTGATCTGGGACGGGATCCTTTAGCCTTGTAAACAAATTAGTAGTTTTATTTGTGATTTTAAAAATGACTCTGATATTGTAATCGCTCAAGATTTTTCTAATTTGTTCAGAGAGCCCTTGTACGTAAGGTAAAACCGCAATGCTATGGTAAGATCTATTATTGAGCTCTTTTCTTTTAACATACATTTCATTATTATACAATTTGTCCACTCTGGTTTCCTTGACTGTGTTGATGAGGCTGATTGGATATCCGTTCATGCTCAAGGTATCAGTGATCAATCTAAGATTCTTTTGTCTCAGTTCAGGATCAGCCAGTTTTAGACCTCTATCGATTAGTCCGGCAACAACACATCTCTTATGCACAAGGGGGTGATGCGAGCTAAAATTTAAGTACCTTCCAGTCCACGTTGGTTTTTGGTACCAATCTATAGTTAATTTGTCCTCATTATGGATAATAGCAAGATCTAAGAAGCTAATCATACCGTCCTTTTCAACTTCGCTAGTGAATTGTAAGCTTGGATGAAATAAGTTGAAGCTGTCAACTATGTTACTTAATTGGTCCATGTGGACGGCAGTGAGAATGTCATCGACGTAACGCTTGAAAAAGGGGAGCTGGTAAGGTAATTTAGAAATTATTTCAACTTCAAGTGTCTCCATAACGAGGTTCGCAACTGCAGGACTAATGGGCGAGCCCATCGCTACGCCTTCAATCTGCTGATAGTAGGTCCCCTTGTGCGTAAAAAAGGTTGAGTCAAGACAAAGATGTACCCCTTCGATGTATTCTTTTTTGGGTAAGGTAGTGTGTTGTTTTAACAATTCCCACTTGTTGTTGATACAATCAAGGGCCAGGTTGACAGGCACGTTAGTGAATAGTGATGTAACATCCAGCGAGATCAATTTATGTTCAGGTGGTAATTCTAAACCTTTGATTTCATTGGCGAAAGTCCAAGAGTCCTTCGTGTGGTAGTTTGACCGACCTAGAATCTGTGTTAAGGGTTTTGTGCAAAACCTAGCCAATTGATAGGTGGGAGCTCCAATATTAGAGACTATTGGTCTTAATGGAATACCTTTCTTATGTATTTTTGGTAAAAAATAAATTCTAGGGGCTACCGAATTGTGGATTTTCAAACTTCTGCCAGTGTTACACGTTATGTGCTTTTCTTTCATCCAACTGTTTACCATATCATTGTTACGTTTTTCAAAATCTTTTGTAGGATCAGATGTTAAGACCTTATAGGTTTTCTGATCTGTTAGTAATTCATTAGCTTTGGCGAGGTACTCATCGGTTTTCATAATCACAGTAGCGTTGCCTTTGTCAGCTTTAGTCACAGTTAATTCTGGATGGTTTTTGAGGAACCGTCTAGTTTCATTAACGTCTGAGATTTGTTGTTTTTGGTCTTTACTCAGAATTGCTCTTTTTTGGTGAGACACCAACTTTTGGGTAACCGAGTTACGTATACTATCTTTATCAGTAGTGCTTAGGCCGACAACCGCTGATTCTACATTGCAAATGAAATCATCAACGGGGATATTATTAGGCGAGTACGGAACGCCATGTTTTTGTCCCATGGCTAAACAATTGTTAACTTTTGGAGGTATGTCAGTGTGTGTGAGATTAACAGCCCATTTTTCACCAATCATGGTACGAGAACTATTTTCTAGCCTCTCAAATTTTTCAATATTCTTCCTCTTAATTTTCTCAAATAAAATTTCACTACGATTCTCGTCATTAGTCAATTTTTTAAAAACTGTTTCGTCGGTGCAATTCTGGTTAATATAAGATGTCAATTCTAGTTTTTGTTTGCTAAGCATTTTGAGTTTAATAATGACTTCACTGATCTCTAAATCCAGTATTTTATACTGAAAACGTTTCAAGGCTTTTTTAAACTGCTGGTTTTGTGACAGATGACCTAAACCATTTAATCTTAACCTTAAAAACCTTGGTACTATGCCTTTGTTTCGGCAACGAAGCAATAGTATCCTCCGATTAGTCGCCCTTGCAATCTTCTTCCTGACGTTGGACAGAGTCTTGCGTTGCTGTTCCAAATTCATCGTGGAGAGAACAAAGAGACAACGGACTGGCTTCGATGTTGTGGAAGAAGTCCAAGGTAGTAGCAACCCAGTGTGTGTAGAATGAATTAAGATTCTTGACCGTTGTGTGTAGTAGACAGGATAAATTCATGGGTATGACGGTCAGTGTAGAAAAACGATTTATTGTTGTCGTAACGACGTTTCGATCGTGCATGGCCGATCATTATCAAGTTCTGTGAACAACAGTATACAATTAGTACCTCGGTAAAGGGTTTCTAAGAATTAAGTTTTATGCAGTTTGTAAGCTGTATTCTTAATTTTAGTTTTTCTACAAGAAAAACAAAAAGAAAAAGAAAAAAGAAGAAAAGAGAAGAAGAAGAATGAACTAATTAAAAATTAAATACGTTAATACGTGTACAGTTGACATGTGACGATTTTTTAGGTTATGTCAGCATGACTCATCATAACTCTTGTCTTAATTTTACGCCTATATATACCTCGGTGGAAAGTCCAACCTAGGTTATGTTTGTGAATTTATGTACTAAACAACAAAGGAAAATGACTCTAATATTGCAATGATTCTAAGTTACGAATGACTCTAGTTTTATCAATTTACGGCCCTATCCAAGGAGAAGCCAAAGCCTGGAAAACTTACTTTCTTGCACTTCGGATTAGCGCTAGAGATGTTATCGGTAAGCGTTGTAGAGACGAAGTGACAGAGTTCAGATATTAGAACTATGAGGTTGATTCGAGCGTAGAGGATCGATAATCGATCTCCCGCGAAATTCAAAATTAAGTATTCCAGACTACGGGTTTGCCTTACAAAGCGGTGCGTAAAGTCTACTAAGCTTATCTATATCAGTCCTTTTGTTACAGGTGTTACTTCGGGCAAATAAGACGAAAATCATTCCTGCAATTTTTTTGTTAGAGCCATGGTTTCCAAGTAATAGCCGATCAGAGTCCGCCAATCCTAGCGCAGATCAGCGACCGGCTCAGGGCCGTCGCACAGTGGCTCGAAATCGTTAAAAACCGACCGAAACTACAAAAAAGACGAAAATTGTGACAAAACGTTTTCGGGGTCGCTGATTACGAATCTGGACTCAAAATTATCAAAAACAAGATGGCGGCCCCAATATGGCGGCCGGAGACGATCAAAAATCGTCAGATATACGTGAAACTCGATACTCGGGGGTTCGCAGGGTCTCTGATTACGAATCTGAACTCAAAATTATCAAAAACAAGATGGCGGCCCCAATATGGCGGCCGGAGACGATCAAAAATCGTCAGATATACGTGAAACTCGATACTCGGGGGCTTGCAGGGTCGCTGAATACGAATCTGAACTCAAAATTATCAGAAACAAAATGGCGGCCATAATATGGTGGCCTAAGATGCTCAAAAGTCGTCAGATTTGCAGACTTCCTAATAACATCATACTTTTTTCTCCAGATCCTGAAATAACACCACAAACCGACACAACGTTGATCAAAGATAAAAATCACAACATTCGACACGAGTTCTCTAACACTCATATGATACCTGAAATATTTTTCCGATATTGTACAATTAGATTTCGAGTTGATTGTACTAGCTTTCGTATTGTGGTATTTGTTACAATTTGTCGTTACATCTACGAACACATGCTCATCATTGTATCATCCGAAATATGAATTATTAGCATAAGCACGAAACTTCCAGAGTCGCTTGAAAATGACGCGATGCGGCGCGCCAGCCAGTGTCCGTATTATAAGACCGAAAAACTGCCGCACGCCAAGTCCGGGAAGCGCTCGTCCACACTGTAATTCATCTTATCGCGAGGAAGGTACCGAGGGTGGCTAAAATTTTTTTCGAATTCTTATCGAACTCTTTTGAACTCTTTATTCCTTTATTCCTGAATGTGTTCAAAGCTAGCTCCACTCTCATCTGCTTGCGAAATAAAAATCAAGACGAGGATTTCTATCTCTCGAATTGTTCGTACATATTTGTTCGTTGTTCGACTGTGGATATGTATCCTGCCTGGAATATAGGGAGAAATTAGTTGAACCGAGTGAGCGGAAAAATAGAGCTCTATTGACATGATATTGAAATGTTGGGTATTCGGATCGAATAACACGAATAATACGTACTCGACTTATTCGGTTGATTCCAATCTTCACAAGGTCCGAATCTAAAAAAAAATCGAGGAGTTCGAAAAGCGCGAATAATAGGATAGGATAGGATATTTCAACGATTCGAATACTTCAAATGTGTCGAATTATTCGAAAACTCAAACTGTTCGATGATTCGAATTATTAGAAAGCTCAAATTCCCAATTTAATTCAAACGCTATTCGCACAGCCTAATTTCACCACATTCTTTTTCATTCACAAATACCGGTTCAGAAAAATGCAAAGATCGGTCATACTTTTTTCTGCCCTCCGGCCGGAAAGTGGCACCCGACTGGAAATTTAATCAGGCTAGCCTTTCGTCCGACCAGGCCCCGATCAGGTTGAAATCATGTTTGCCTAATTACGGTATAGCTGATAAGGTCCTGATCAGGTGAGCATCAGGCTTACCTCAGTGAGGCAAGCCTGTTGAACCCCTGATCGGGGCAAGCTCTGGTATTTGTTACTAAGGTGTACCTGTTGGGCCCCTGGTCCGTTTAGCCTGATAGGGCCCTTATTGAGGCGTGCCTGCTAGAACCCTGGTCAGGTTGGCCTCAGGCATCCGTTACTAATGCGTGCCTGTTGGGCCCCCGGTCAGTTTCGCCTGATACGGACCTTATTGAGGCGTGCCTGCTAGAAACCTGGTCAGGTTGGCTTCAGGCATCCGTTACTAAGGCGTGCCTGTTGGGCCCCGGTCAGTTGAGCCTGATACGGACCTTATTGAGGCGTGCCTGCTAGAACCCTGGTCAGGTTGGCTTCAGGCATCCGTTACTAAGGTGTGCCTGTTGAGCCCCCGGCCAGTTCAGCCTGATACGGGCCTCATTGAGGCGTGCCTGTTGAAACCCTGGTCAGGTCGGCCTCAGGCATATCTTACTAAGGTGTGCCTGTTGGGCCCGCAGTCAGTTCAGCCTGATACGAACATCATTTCTAGATGTCTTAGAACAGTGTCAAGTGAAACGTGTATTAGAACCGTTGTCAAGTTGACCCCAAGCATCCCTCACCGAGGTGTGTTGAACCCCTGGTCCGTTTGGTCTGATACGGCCCTTATTGAGGCGTGCCTGCTAGAACCCTGGTCAGGTTGCTAACAGGCATTCTTTATTACGCGTTTCACGCCAAGTGTAACATTCATCCATAATATACACCCATTTGTTACGCTTTCAACCCGCTGGTACCACACAGGATAATCATTTATATTATCATGCTAGAAGCTCTTATTATTAATGGGTCAAAGTTTTCCTAATATCCAATAAGTAGTTTGGCGTAATAGGTAGGGCGTGCGATTAGTAATGCGAGCGAGCGATAGGTTCTGGATCGAAACCCGGTTAGGTCAAAATAATGCGAAGTTTTTCTGAAGTAAAATTGCGTTCTAACGTCCGTATGGGGTCGAGTATGAGTGGTTCAGCTTACTCAAAACACAAAATTTTTATTTTGTAATGATATTTTTATTGTTTAATAATGAACACACAGATTCACGAATATAATCAGGGCTTGACCAGGAAGCCTGATCAGTAAATCTAATGTGGGCCTGACTGACACCCGGATCAGGCTGCCTGATCCGTCCCTGATCGATAACCTTGACGGCGGCCGGAGCAGGGTGCCTGATCAGGCTCTTATGGAACGCTGCGTTACAAACGAGGTCAGGGCCTGATCAGTCCACCTGATGTGGGCCTGATCACTTTACCTGATGTGAGCCTGATCGGGCAGTAGGGCAAACCTGGCCAGGACCTTATCACTGCCTTAACAAAATTTCCAGTCGGGCAACTTTCTGGCCGCTGCGCTAAACGAAGTTGCCGCTTTCCGGCTGCGTCGAGCAGAAAAATAGTATACACACCTTGGCCAGTAAATAAGAAAGCCTCAGATCACATGTTTGTCACGTTTGTTTGATCTGAACATCATTGCTGATGTAGATTGCTGAACATAACAAAGACAGTAAATTTTGACGATTTTCGTTCTTAACTAACCTCAAAGTTACGTATACCGCCAGATCAGGTGATGAAACGAGTTTAGGTCTCAAGTTTATACTATTACCTGAAAGAATTCGAAAAAATTTTAGCCACCCTCGGTACCTTCCTCGCGATAAGATGAATTACAGTGTGGACGAGCGCTTTCCGGACTTGGCGTGCGGCAGTTTTTTGGTCTTATAATACGGACACTGGCTGGCTGGCGCGCCGCATCGCGTCATTTTTAAGCGACTCTGGAAGTTTCGTGCTTATGCTAATAATTCATATTTCGTATGATACAATTATGAGCATGTGTTCGTATATGGGTGATTCCAAGATATTGGGTTTTTTGGTGTCTTTTGGAAAAAAAATAGGAAAGATGGAAAAATATGATCTTTTAGAATGATGATAATCATAACTTAGAGTGTGTTCTATCCGGTACACTGAATTTCAAATATAAAATGTTCTCAGAATTCCAGAAATTTGAGTTGGAACACCAAAATTGTCTCTCCCCTGGCATGTCCCTCCGACAAATTTGTCAATTCCGGTAGCAATATTTGGTGACTCTTCCAATAAATTACAATAAACAATGGACTTTCTTATAGCTGAATCAACGTATAATGATATTTTAGTAATAAAATTCATTTTATATTATTATTTTTCAAAATATTCCATATTCCGTTTTGTCCTCCATTTCCGACGTCTCCTCCCCTGGCATTTTTATGGCCATTATTTTGAACTAATAAAATCATCTTGCTTATTCACACTTTGTCAGAATCATAAGAGTTCGGCACAAAGTTGACGTGTTGTGACGGATGAGCGCCCTTGCGCTTTCGTTTTTCAGTTAGCGCGGAGCAACCGCCGCGTTCGGGTCAGTGTTGGAGTGATCCCTATATCTACCCTGGTAAGTCGTATGTCGCAATCAGTTATGTATTTATTTTAATTCTAGGCATCATGTATTCTAATATGTGCACCAGTCACCCTGTTCAAATTGAGAATCTGAAAAATAATTTGTTTCTATACTATTAATCATTTACCGCAGAAACATCTCTCCCCTGGCATATCTCCCCTGGCATGACAATATGCCAGGGGAGATACAAAATGACCAGGGGAGATACGTTATAGTACATTACTCATTATATAGCACGATTTAGAACATACTACCTCCAGTTTTCTTGTCTACATGATATGGACGAATACTAGAACCGGTATTATTGGTATTCTTACTGATATTATTGCAGAAAATGGCAAACCGGAAGTCGTTGACACGGGAAGAACGTCTGGAAAAGAAGCGACAGGCCGAAAAATTGAGATATCAGCGCATAAAAAATGATGCGCAGAAATACGCGGAGCAAAAACAAAAAGAAAAACAGAAATACATACGAAAGAAAGAGAAAGGAATTATAAAGACTGCAAAAGACATGACACCCAGAGAGCGACGTAAGGCGAGAAAGATTTGGAGGGAAAAAGCTGTGAAACGAAGAAGACGCTTAGCACTTCAAAATATTTCTCAGGCACCTGTAACACCACCGAGCTCTGACAATGAAGCACCGAGAAATCTTGACGGAAGAGCGGTAGCGGCTAAAAAAAATCGGAACGGGTCAGAAGATTGAAAAACAATATTATCAAAAAGCAGGATCGAAAAATCGCTAAACTACAAACTAAAGTTGAGCGATACAGAAAGAGGCTACAAAGATTGAAGAAGACACCAACAGCAATCACACCAAATTCGAAGGTAGACAAATTGATTGCTTCTCCCAGTTCGAGACAGACGATAAAGAAAAAATTATTATTTGGAGAGGTACTGAAACGGCAATTGAAGAAGAACTTCTCAACATTAGGAACGGACAAAGAGAGAAAAATTTTCAGACGAGTCATAAGTGGACGATTAGTTAACAAGTACGGAATTTTGCAGAAGGAGAGAGACATGAGACCCTTGAGGAAAAAGATAACCAAACTGCGATTGATAGATCCGAAACGTCAAATTAGGAAAGACAAATTATGCTTAAAACTACAGAGACAAGTGACAATGTTTTTCGAAGATGACTCCAACAGTCGTGTCTGTCCGGGTAAAAAGGATTTCGTGAAAAGAAAAGGTGTACGGAAAACGAAGCGCGTGCTACTAGATACACTATCTAATCTACATAAAAAATTCAAGGAGAGAGAGCACGTTCTGATATCCTATTCGGCTTTTTGTAATTTGAGGCCGTTTTGGGTGACTTTCCCACGCTGTGATAAACGAGATACATGCCTCTGCATAGCTCATGCGAATATTGACCTGACACTGGCTGGTTTATCGCAAGCGAAGATCATATCTATTAGGAATCACCAAGGCCTACTGGAGGAAATCTGCTGTGATCGGTACAACGAAAAGTGCCTTTCACGCGAATGTCACAACTGTCAAAACAAAGGGCTTCAATACAACGAATTTGACAACTCTGTTCCCATAATCTACAAAAAATGGCTAAGTGCCACGGAAGAAATAACCGATCCGAAAACTAAAAAACTCCGTAAAGTAACGAAGTATACTAAGAAGATATTTCAGAGTTCTCCTCGTGAAGTAATTATTCAGTTCGAATCTGACTTAAAAACTTTTTTGCAGCATGAGTTGAATATATGGCATCAATATAAAACTATGAAGACACTTAAAGCAAGCCTCACGGAAAAAGACTGTCTCATACACATGGACTTCAGTGAGAATTATCAAACTAAATTTTCAGAAGAAATTCAATCGTTTCATTTCGGAGGCTCGCGTCTGCAGATAAGCCTTCACACGGTTGTAGTCTATACCAGAGATGCAACAGAAAAATCCGGAGTGAAAATTGATTGTTACTGTACAATGGCTAAAAACTTAGCACATTCTCCTGCAGCGATTTGGGCACATTTGAAGCCCATACTTACGGAATTGCCTGCTAGTGTTCAAAACCTGCACTTTTTGAGTGACGGACCCGTCACTCAATATCGAAACAAAACGATGTTTTACCTGCTGGCAACTACTTTGAAGGACTTCTTTCCGAACCTGGGTGAGTTTAGCTGGAATTACCATGAAGCGGGACATGGTAAGGGCGCTCCTGATGGCGTTGGAGGAGTAGTGAAGAGAACAGCGGATGAACTTGTGGCTAGAGGTACAGATATAACTTCATTAAATGATTTAGCAAGTTCCATCGAGAAGAGCTGCCCCAACATTAAAGTTGTCATCATCTCCGACTCTGAAATCTCAGAAAAAGAAGCCCTAGTTCGCGGAACAGAGAAAAATGTTAAAACTTTTGCTGGAACTTTAAAAGTACACCAGGTTGTTGGGAATATTTTTTCACCCAACAGATTGACAATGAAGACACTGAGCTGCTTCTGCGACTTGAATTGCAGTCATTATGGGATTGGAACTCTTACATGTACCCCTAGTCGAACTGATACTCGTCTTCATGTGCAAGATGTGTATGAATCAGAATCTGAGCCCGAAATCGTACCACAACCCTCCACATCTAATAATGAGAGAAAACTACAAAACGGTGACTTTCTTTTGGTCAAGTTGCTATTGAAAAAAAAAACGGAGTATCGTTACGTAGCTATTTGTACTGGCGTTGAAGAAGATGACGAGATTCAGGTGAACTTTTGCAAGGTCAGTGATAAAAAGGGTTGTCTGTTCAAAGTCAAAGAGCAAGACATTTCGTTCATTACAAGAGACCAGATTATTGAAATACTCCCGACTCCAAATCTCACACTGAAAGGACGAAGAATGTTTTACACATTCAAAACATCAATTGATGTCTTTGAACAGGCTTGAGCCAAAAATTCAATCAATGATTTTCAGTTCTAGTGAACTCTATCCAAAAAATTACATACTATCCTCATTTTCATCTCGAATATTTTGATTAGGCTAAGGATATGTTAGTTTCATGATTAAAAAAAGTCACTATGATAACTGTGATAAGTGATATCTTATACTCTGTCCAAGAAGTTACGTATTATCCTAATTCTGATTTCAGATATCTTATATTAAGCTAAGAATATGTTCATTTGAGGTTAAGAAAGTCATTATGATAACTGTGATAAGTAATATACTCTGTCTAAAAAGTTACGTATTATCCTAATTCTGATTTCAAATATCTTAAATTGAGCTAAGAATATGTTCATTTGAGGTTAAGAAAGTCATTATGATAACTGTGATAAGTAATATACGCTGTCTAAAAAGTTACGTATTATCCTAATTCTGATTTCAGATATCTTTTATTAAGCTAAGAATATGTTCATTTGAGGTTAAGAAAGTCATTGTGATAACTGTGATAAGTAATATACTCTGTCTAAAAAGTTACGTATTATCCTAATTCTGATTTCAAATATCTTAAATTGAGCTAAGAATATGTTAATTTTATGTTAAAAATAACAACGAAAAGTCTGGTCACCATGTCTTTAACATGCAGGATTAATAAATATTATATATTCGTATTTTGGAGTCTTTTATTTTATTTAATCCATGAGTAGCAGTCTCTCCCCTGCCTGTAAGTCTCTACCCTGCACGCCAAATCTCTCCCCTGGTCAGTGTCTTTCCCCTGGCACATTGAAAAGTCATTAAAAATAATTAAAGTGTCTCGCCCTTCCGTGGGCATCATAGAGAGATTGTCAATATTCTAGTAAATTCAAAATTGACCGTAATTATTACATGTTTTGCTTTGCCGAGAATGTTAGGATCTGAGACCCAATATCTTGGAATCACCAATATGTAACGACAAATTGTGAAAAATACAACAATACGAAAGCTAGTACATTCAACTCGAAATCTAATTGAACAATATCGGAAAAATATTTCGGGTATCATATGAGTGCTAGAGAGCTTATTAGGAAGTCTGCAAATCTGACGACTTTTGAGCATCTTAGGCCACCATATTGTGGCCGCCATTTTGTTTCTGATAATTTTGAGTTCAGAATCGTATTCAGCGACCCTGCAAACCCCCGAGTATCGAGTTTCACGTATATCTGACGATTTTTGATCGTCTCCGGCCGCCATATTGGGGCCGCCATCTTGTTTTTGATAATTTTGAGTTCAGATTCGTAATCAGAGACCCTGCGAACCCCCGAACATCGAGTTTCACGTATATCTGACGATTTTTGATCGTCTCCGGCCGCCATATTGGGGCCGCCATCTTGTTTTTGATAATTTTGAGTCCAGATTCGTAATCAGCGACCCCGAAAACTTTTTGTCACAATTTTTGTCTTTTTTGTAGTTTCGGTCGGTTTTTAACGATTTCGAGCCACTGTGCGACGGCCCTGAGCCGGTCGCTGATCTGCGCTAGGATTGGCGGACTCTGATCGGCTATTACTTGGAAACCATGGCTCTAACAAAAAAATGGCAGGAATGATTTTCGTCTTATTTTGCGTCGAGGAACCCGCTGATGACCTCAAAGTGGGAGCATTCCAAACCACCCTGTATATGTATAGTAGTTTCTTTTTCCAATATCCTAATATACGAATATATTATCATTATTATTTTTGGAAATTTAACGGACTATCTTTATTATTATTCTTCGTTATCACTCTTTTCAATGATTCTTTTTTCTTTCCGATCGTTTCCATTAATATGGTTGTTGTTCGACGATGGACATTATTGTTATCATCATTAATTTTATCATTATTATTCTTGTTTTTAAATATATTGAAAAAAATATAATTAATGACAATTATGAGCAAGGCTGTTCACTGCAGACGTTTTATGTGTTAATAAAAAAACAGGTGGACTTCCGGTGTAACGGAGAACTGAGTAGCACGTGCGACTAATAAGGAGCTGGAAAATTATACAAATAAGTAGTTAGTTAGTCGTGCGAGTGAAGGAAGGAGTGAAGGAGAAGGGAGGCAAAGTGAGTGAAGGGATAATAGTGAGAGGGAAAGAAGGAAAGGACAAGAGAGACAGGGTGAAAAGTGGAAGTGAAGGTGGTAAAGACGGACAAGGTTAGGGTGACAAGTAGTAGGGCGCAGGCGCGAAGGTGGCTGACATAGAGACTGCGCTAGTCAGGTTGGCCTGGACGGTGCACGGCATGCCGGGTAAGACCGGTGTAGTGGCGGGAAAGCTGAAGGGACCGAGCGCGGCAGTGAGGCGACTAGGGACGGGAGAGAGCAGGCAGGGAGAGGGGAAAGGAGCGGTGGGGAGGCCGTCGAAGGCGCGAATATTCGAAAAGGTCGGAGCGCATCTATCGCCAGCTCTAGGTAAATACCTAGAGGGAAATACAAAGAAGGTTCAAGGAGAGAAAGGGGAGGAAAAGAAGGAGGAAAAGGAGAAAATGGAGGCGGTGGAGGGGGACAGGGAAGTGGAGGAGACAGAGACAGCCGCAGACGGGGGAGAATGGGAGGAAGAAGGAGCGGGAGGGGAAAAGGAGAAGAGAAAGAGAGTAAGATCCTCGGAGGAGCGGGAAGGCAGGGAGGTAAGGTGGAAAAGAAGTGGAAGCAGGTCCCCGAGGGGGAAGAGTGGGGGGGAAAATAAAATGCTGGAGAGGCTGATAGAAGCGTACAGCGTTGGACAGGCGAAGACGGAGGCAAGCCTGAAGGAATTGAATAGGAAAATGGAGACGGTGGCGGAAGGAAACAAGGAGACGAAAGAGGAGGTGAGAGAGTTGGCGAAGAAACTGGAACAGAAAAGCGAAGACTGGCAGAAAGAGAGGGCGGAAATGAACGAGAAAATAAGGAAGATGGAAAAAGAGAGAGAGGAATGGGCAGAGAGGGAAAGCAGAGCGAGAAGAGAATGGGAGAAGAGGATGGAGGAGAAAATGGAGGCAGAGAGGAATAAGCTCGAGGAACAAGAGAGAAGGAAAGAGGAGACGAGAAACGTGTGGGAGAAAAGGATAGAGGAGAGGGCGGAAGTAGGGGGGACCGCAACAGAGCCGAGGAAGCTAAAGGAGGTGGAGGAAAGAATAAAGTCAATGGAGGAGGAGAACGAGAAAAAAGACAAAGCAGAAAGGAAGAGAAACGTGGTAGTGAGGGGAATGGAAGTAGAAGAAGCGGAGGACAAGAGAGAGGCGGCGATAAACGCAGTGGAAACGGCGGCTGGAGGGAGGGTGGGGATTGAACAAATAGAGATTATTAAAGTAGGAAGGAAGGGAGCGATGGTAATAATCAAGTTCAGGACATGGGAGGAGAAGAGAAGGGTCATGGGGGGGAAGAAGAACCTGGGAGGAAGGAAGGTGTACATTGACGATGACCTGACCTGGAACGAGAGAAGGGTGCAGAGAGTGATCCGGGAAAGGGCAAGGGAGTGGAAGAAAATGGGGCACACGACGAAGGTGGGCTACCGAAAGCTTAGGATAAACAATGTGGAGATGATATGGAACGACGAGTTGGGGCGCCTGGTGAGCGCGACGACGGAGGGGGGGAACGAAGAGGGCGGGCAGGGGATCCAGGGGGACCAGGGGGAGTAGAGACGGAGAGGGAAGGAGTGAAGGTGATATTTTGGAACGTGGCGGGATGCAGGGGTAAAGATGAGGAGTTTTGGGAGTACCTGGAGGGATTTGATGTAATAGGGCTAACGGAAACGTGGATTGAGGAGAAGGACTGGGGGGAGTGGGAGAAAAGGCTGCCGAAGGGGTGGGTGTGGAGAAGCCAAGCTGCAACGAGGGAAATGAAAAAAGGGAGAGCGAAAGGGGGTATCCTAACGGGGGTGAGAGAAGAGCTGAAGGAGGAGGAGGCAGTGGGGGCAGAGGTGGAAGGGATACAAATAAGGAAGATAAAAGTGAACAAAGAGCAGTGGGACATAGTGACGGTCTACAACAGAGGGGGGAAAAAGGACTTGTTACGGCCCGTCCTCATTTTTCACAAATTCCAAAGGATTTCGCAGTCAACGCATTCATGCAACACGCTTGATTGCCCAACGCCTTGCGAAATAGTTAATCGGGGCGAAGAAGGGTTGAGTCAAGCCAGCAGCAACCACACGCAAGACTGCTGATGTCGCCGTCAGCACATCAGCAGATTTACAAAAATCAGGACAACCCGAGGTTTATTTAAGGAAACCCCGGCAGTTGTCCGTTAGTCACAATCTATCCTTTCGGTGAGTGCATCCTGGTCAAAGTGCCCAGGCCCCGGAGTCTACAGAGTCGTCGCACCTAGCCGTGGGTCAGTCCGACGTGGTTGCCGAGTAAGTCCAAGGTAGCGAGGGGGACAGTTAAAAGGAACTCGTCCTACACCTTCAATGAGTAAAGGGCCTAGGACTGCCTGAGGGACGAGAACCGCTGCGAATTCTACCCAAGCCTTGGCGAGGACATCCACGGCGCACTGGACTCAAGACAGGTTAAATCGAAGCCGACCTCACTGTGACTCTGGGTACGCACTCGTGACTCACTCTCTTTCCTTTCATTGATTTATTAACATTATTTCATTACATTATTATAGTTTTATCTTTTGATTATTTATATACTTGATTTTGATTGATATTGAAGATTAGTTTATTTTAATAGTAGTATACTTGTTAGCCTTTCTTATCCTTTTTTAATTGTCAATAAACTCAAGGTTTCGTTCACGGATTATCAATAAATCAGGTTACCTTACCACCTCACTCCTCCCATATCTCAGAATAGTAGGTGTCCTCAGGACTTTATTCGAGCTAAGCCCACGAGGGTGATCTTCAGCCGCTCGAAGATTACTCTCAATAATTATAATACACAGCAACCGTAGCCTTCAGCTCGGTTGCACGTAACAATTGGTGCTAAGTGTGGGGTACGCTCAAACTGCGAAATCTGAGAATTGGTTGAGTGACCTAGTAAGAACCTGAGCCGTATACAACCGCGGCTTCTTGATACTTCGCGAAATCGCTGACTTGACACATTCCAATCGCGCGGTCATATGTAGAGTAACGTTTTGAAATTGTTTAAAGTGATTTGTATTAGTATTTGAGTTTTCTTAAGGTATCCCCATATTATTATCACTACCTCCTTCTCTACCCATCACTACTACCCATCCTAACCCACCAAAATGCCAAGCACCGACGACTTGCTGACTACCCTCATTGAGTACACGAAAAGCACGAGGAATCGCGACACGCTCTACAGGGCCGTAGACCGGATTCCCGAATTTGACGGAGAAGAACCACCCTTCAGTGAAGTCGCCCGCCGAATCAGCGACGGGTATGCCCTCATCGAGGAAGACGAAGAGGCTGAGTACGTCAAACTCGTGCTAACCAAGCTCACAGGGGCCGCCCGATGCAGTGTGGAAGGGAAGTCATTCGTCACCGTCGATGCCCTACTCTCTCACCTCAAGAAACGATATGCTCCCGGGAGGGATCCTGCATCGTTTCTGGCCGAGCTGGGCCGTCTTCAAATCCAGGATAGAGAGACCTTGTCCAACTACATCGGTAGAACCACGAGTTTAGTCAACAAGGCGCGGGGAGCGATCCGAAACACATACAGGAACAGCGCTGAATCCATCGTGCAGATGGAAAAGACGGCTTTGGACAACTTTTTGAGGGGTCTGCCAGACCGAATATTCTACGCGATAGCCCCAAAAGCTCCCGACTCCCTGGATGCAGCATACGACCTCGTCATCGAAGAAGACAGAATACGGAGGAATCGCCGACAGGCCATGGGAGGCCACCGGGACAGGTCAGACTCTCCCGAGCACTCGTACTCAGAGCACGAGAGCCGCCACCGAGGGCGTCGAGACAACGTCATTCTGACCACCACGGACGACAATACTTCATCCAGCGGGGATCGACAGCATCGGCCTAAACGATACGATTTCAGCCCATCAGCCCTGGCAAGGGTCTTCCGCGCCGGAATGAGAGCATTAGGTAATAGCAATTCACGTTCCCTTTTCAGAGAACGTTCACCTTCTGTCGACAGGGAGCCGTTTTGCAACTATTGCAAAAAACGAGGACACGTGATCGAGCTTTGCCAGGTACTGATGCGCAAACGACAGGAAATGCAAGGCCAGGCACGCAGATCACTCTCGCGAGAACATCGGTCACCAGGAAGAGGAGACTCGTCGGACTTCTCTACGAAGTCTTTAAACTACGAGGGCGGACGACACGACGCCGAACCGACGGAAACCAGGAGAAACGTCCGGTTCGAGGATGGGGGGAGGAAGGATGCTCAGAGGGAGTTCGCAACCTCTGCCATATTGCACAGGCCCCAGCACCTAGAATCCGCCCCAGAGCGCCAGAGTTGGAAGAGGCAGAAGGGAATAGCGAACGCCAACGCTGACGCACCCTCTCGTAACCCAGTTGCAACGTGCTTACCAGCGAAGCTGAGCGACGGGAAAGACCCTGACTACAAACCGCCAGCTGCTCCGAGACGTAATCTAGACGCGAGCACCATAGCCAGCCGATTACGTAATAACCCGAGAGTTGCACCCATCACCTATGGCAACAGAAACGACTCCATGGACGCTTCAACGAGTCTAGGAACGAGTATCCAGGATCAGCACTCATCCACCCGGCACGAGCTCTCTACCTCCACGAATGCCGACGAATCGAACATCGAGGCAGAGGACGACGAAAGCGATGAGTCCTCTCTAAATACCACAGTACAAGCAAGCCAGGTGCATGATGTCAACGAAGATACCATCGACGGACCTTGTGAATTGACTACCGACCAGGAAGAGTTCCAGGAAATGCTTCAGGAGAGGGATCCTACCACGAGCCAAGTAATCCAAGATTTGCTACACAGAGAGTTTCCTGGACCATGGTCGCCCCGACGCGATCACGACTCCAGTGAGTCAGAGTTCGAGGAAGATAACGCTACAGGATTGTTGGAGGCTTCTACTACTAGAAACTTATCCGACCAACAACCCGCGGAAACAACGCAACAACAGCTAAACCAGGAACTTGTTGACATGGTACTCGAGACTGAGCCTCTAACGATAGAAGAGGCGAAGGAGAAAATAAAGGAGCTATCGAGGTCCTTGGCAATTGCATCCACCAGCAGGGTACCACCCACGTCATCTAATCGGGACGAAGACAACCCTGCAAGCCCATTAGCTGGACCGGAATCTACTAAGCAAGACCGCAGGAAAAGGGTATCATTTCTGCCGACTCCCCGAAAATCTTTACTACCAACGGGAAGGTCAACGCCGTACGGGTCACCGAGTGGATCTTCAGAATCTTCAGACGAGGAGTTACCAGCGAAAAATCCCCGACCGCGAAACGAGGGCAGCCTAATTTCTATCGATGACGCCACGGAGCATGACGACACCAGCGACGAGGAAGTAGACCGACGCCCGACACGTAATCTGAGATCCGGTCGAGTCACGAGTGTGAATGACCGCACACTCAAAGTCTATGTAACCACAGATACGCTGACTATGCGAAAGGGTAACTATGCACACTTTATCTCTGCTGACTGCATACTCACTACTCCGGTAGGTAAACAACTACGCGAGATGCAATGGATCCACCCAGACAGCTTGTTGGAAACAGTAACAACGAAGGGGCAGGTAGCCGTCACCCGACGGAAGAGGGGGAGCATCTTCTCAGTCGCCTGCATGGATCAGTACTACCATCGGATAACCCCGGAAGACTTAGTAGCTGGATTAGAGCTGCTAAAGGCCACCATGAGAGCAGAGAAGGTCACCGGGATACGGATCGCCGCCAGAGGAGATTCACTCGACACTTGGCAGATCGCAATCCTGAAGTCACTTGTAGAATCTGTATTCCAGGATTATCCGAGCGAGATCTATCTCTGCACAGGGGAGATCGAGACTCCCGTACCCGAGGAGAGGCTGGAAATCGTGAAGAAATGGCACGAAGGAACCACGGGAGGACACAAGGGAGTGACTAAGACGTATCAGAGACTACGTCAAAGATACTACTGGCCGGGAATGCGGAACGACGTACAGGACGTCATCCGATGCTGTGCCAGCTGCCAGACGCAGAAGGTGACCCGGATCAAGACCCGCGAGCCTATGATAATCACCGACACCCCTGTGGAAGCGTGGGAGAAGATAGCAGTCGACATCGTGGGGCCGCTACCGGTCACTAGGAACAAGAACAGATACATACTCACGGTGATCGACCTGTTGACGAAACTAGGTCACGCTTTCGCACTTCCGGACCAGACCTCTATATCTATCGTCCGAGCCTTGGATCAGGGATACTTCAAACCCTACAGCATCCCCTTGATTCTTCTCAGCGATCGAGGAAGAAGCTTCACCAGCGAGAACATGAGGGAATTTCTGAGGATCAACAAAGTGAACCACGTAATGACATCAGGGTATCACCCACAAACCAATGGCTCACTAGAGCGGAGCCACACCGGTCTTGTGGAATACTTGCGTCACTACGCGCACCACGAACAGGAATGGGACACCTTGCTGCCAGACGCAATGCGATGCTACAACTCCGCCGTCCACGAAGGAACGAAGTTCTCCCCTCACGAAATGGCCTTCGGAAAACCTAAAAGGACTCCAGACTCGCTACCCCTGGCCAAACATTGTCCAACCACTACCAAGTATTTGGCAAACCTTGTAACCAGATTGAACGAGCTAGCAGAGGTCGGAGGAAACAACCTGAACAACGCTAAGAGAGATTCGAAGCAGAGGTATGACGCAAAACTTAACCCTGTCAAGTTCAAGGTCGGAGACGAGGTCTACGCCAAACGCGAAGCTCGAACCAAGCTGGATCCTTACTACGACGGACCGTACGAGATCGTAGAAATGCTGAACCTGAACACTGCGATAATCTCAGACCAGCGCGGGAAAAGAATACTGAAGCATCTGGACAAGCTGAAACTGAAGAACGTCGGGCCCAAAGGACACCACCCAAAACAATAACCTCCAGGGGCCTACTTTTCCCACCACCTTTCCCTCACGCGACCCCTATAACACAATCAAGGCAAACAACTAATGCGCAGTATGTTACAGGCCGAAAAAAAAAATGGATGGCAAACTGCTCTACGTCATCTCCATGCTCTGGTTCTGGTTAACATCAGGATGCAGCCAGTACACGGAACCCCTAGACGATTACCTGTTGACGGAATTCAACCACAACACGGGCGTATATTATGAACGCACCCAGGCGCTCAGGGGGTATCATACAAGGTGGAAGCTGTTCACCAGTCTGAGGATACGAGATTTTCTAGAGCATAAACCGGACGTGAAGGCGCAAATGAACCAGCTACGGAGGTTATGCAAATTATACGCCTCCAAACCGTGCCCGGACAGCGGATTGGAACCTATACTACTCAGCAAAATGGGCGACTCCCGGATCTATGAAGAAATGCTGAGGAACACTCCGGAGGTCAGGAGAACGACCACTACGAAATCATCCGTGCTAAACAGGAGACGCCGGTATGCACCCTTCGGTTTCGTAGGTAGCATAAGCAAAAGCCTTTTCGGGGTATTAACAGGGGAAGATGCTGCATATTACAACTCGGAGATCGATAAGTTGTACGAAGGTCAGAACCGACTGGCTCAGATTGCCGAAAACCAGTCGCACGTTATGCGATCGGAATTCGGTACGATACACCAGAACCTGGCGGAACTGGACAACCGTACCTCGCAATTAATCACGACCGCGAATCAGCTGGCTGTCTCCGCTGCCAGGCAGGCCAACGAAACGACTTGGCTCCAGTTCGAGGTATCAAGGGACGAATGGCTCCATGAGCTGGAACGACACGTGGAGGAATATCGTATGTCCCTCATTATCCTGGCGACGGCCGTTACTTTCGCCAAACAAGGTGTGTTACATCCGGCAATCCTCGCTCCTCACCAGCTGTTAGACGCCGCCACAGACATTCAGCGACAGACACCATGGGAGTTCCCGTTAACGCTACAGGAATTGCGCTCGGAAACGCTGAATCAAGTAGCACAGATTACTCCAGGATACACCGAGGGGAACCTGATACTACAGATAGAAATTCCACTACTCGACCGCAGCATATACGAACTATACAGGATCCATCCGTGTCCAACTACCCAAAGGCTCACACAAAATCGGTCGTTAGCGGTATTTATCCAGCCTCGACATCCCTATCTGGCCATGACAACGGACGGTGAATGGTATATTACCCCCAGCGAGGACTACATCCGGCGGTGTAAGCACCATCACGACCAGTACATCTGCGAACAATCCTTGCCACTACATCGAACAGCAAAGAAACCAACCTGCGAGACGCTACTTCTGACCGATCCACGAGGCGTAACCTGGGACACCTGCGACATCAGAGTATCGCCGACAGAGGGTGCGTACTGGTCCAAATTGGAGGGAAACAACGGCTGGCTGTATTCTGCGGTGCGGCCAGTAGAAATAAAGATCAACTGTAAAGGACGCGCAGCTGGAAAAGAAACCCTGAAGGGGGCTGGTATTCTTCACCTGAAGGGCGGTTGCACAGCTAAAACGGGACAGACGATGTTAGTCGCGCACCAGACCGTATCTACCAACGAGGAATATCGGTACGAACCTGTGATCTCGCTCAACCTGAGCGCGATTGCACCTGGACTACACACCCCGGAGATGGAGCCGGTTATTCAAAAGATCATCCCCACCGGCACTACGGTTAACCATAACTGGGAGCACACGGATAACGCCTTGTCCCTCAAGCAGCTGGAACACGAGGCTCGTGCGCTGAAGGAGTTACATCGAGGAAACCAGCAACAGCTGGTGACGTACATCGGGGCAGGTACGACGTTAATTATCATGGGACTGATTCTAGCCTACCTAGCCTATAGGCTAGGTTGCCAGGGGTTCAAAGGATCAACGAAGTCGAACGTGGTTGCCCGATACTCAAAACCAGCGCCAGGAAGACCGGAGGTGATCCACATCATCAACACTCCGGCAAGACCACACCAGCCCAGACCTTCGCAGCCTCCACCACCAAGGCCTTTACCAACTCCCGCGGTTCGGGAAATCAAGAACGAGAGTAGAACACTCCCATCAATAGATAGTTTTACGGTAGTATAGGAATTAGTACTAAGTTAGAGTACTTAATAGTAGTTCTTCTTTTGTCTCTCAGGTCAAGTTGGAGAACCAAGCGTGCCATGAAGGCGACTAGACTGCTTTTCGGACCTTTTCTAAGTCATACGCGTCACCCCTCTAAAGGAGTTAGCGTCTTGGGGGAGGGTGTTACGGCCCGTCCTCATTTTTCACAAATTCCAAAGGATTTCGCAGTCAACGCATTCATGCAACACGCTTGATTGCCCAACGCCTTGCGAAATAGTTAATCGGGGCGAAGAAGGGTTGAGTCAAGCCAGCAGCAACCACACGCAAGACTGCTGATGTCGCCGTCAGCACATCAGCAGATTTACAAAAATCAGGACAACCCGAGGTTTCTTTAAGGAAACCCCGGCAGTTGTCCGTTAGTCACAATCTATCCTTTCGGTGAGTGCATCCTGGTCAAAGTGCCCAGGCCCCGGAGTCTACAGAGTCGTCGCACCTAGCCGTGGGTCAGTCCGACGTGGTTGCCGAGTAAGTCCAAGGTAGCGAGGGGGACAGTTAAAAGGAACTCGTCCTACACCTTCAATGAGTAAAGGGCCTAGGACTGCCTGAGGGACGAGAACCGCTGCGAATTCTACCCAAGCCTTGGCGAGGACATCCACGGCGCACTGGACTCAAGACAGGTTAAATCGAAGCCGACCTCACTGTGACTCTGGGTACGCACTCGTGACTCACTCTCTTTCCTTTCATTGATTTATTAACATTATTTCATTACATTATTATAGTTTTATCTTTTGATTATTTATATACTTGATTTTGATTGATATTGAAGATTAGTTTATTTTAATAGTAGTATACTTGTTAGCCTTTCTTATCCTTTTTTAATTGTCAATAAACTCAAGGTTTCGTTCACGGATTATCAATAAATCAGGTTACCTTACCACCTCACTCCTCCCATATCTCAGAATAGTAGGTGTCCTCAGGACTTTATTCGAGCTAAGCCCACGAGGGTGATCTTCAGCCGCTCGAAGATTACTCTCAATAATTATAATACACAGCAACCGTAGCCTTCAGCTCGGTTGCACGTAACAGACTTATTGAAAGAAATTGTGAGACTAAGGAGTGACGAAAAAGAGGAGAGAAAGATGGTAGTTGGGGGGGACTTCAACGCGAGAATAGGGGAGGAGGGAGGGAGAGGGAGGGGGGTAGACGACGGGGGAGGGAGAGGGAGGGGGGTAGACGACGGGGGAGGGGAGGGACAAAGAGGAGCAAAAGACAAAACAAAGAATTCGGAAGGAGAAGCACTACTGAAGACAGCGGGGGAAAGGGGGTGGACGGTGTTGAACGGGAATCTACCGGGGGATGAAAGAGGAGAATACACGTATGTGAAAGGGATGCTGAAAACAACTATCGACTACGCGTGGGTGAACGAGGCAACGTGGGAGGAGGTGAGAGATTTTAAGGTGGAGGCGAGGACAGAGTCGGACCATCAACCGATAAAAGTGGAGATAGAGGGAGGAGTAAAAAGAGGGAAGACGAGAAAAAAGAAGAAGAAGGTGCAGGTATGGGGGGGTAGAGAGATAGAAAATTTCAAGGAGAAAATAGGAGAGATAAGGTGGGAGGGAGTAACGCTAGAAGAGGAATGGGATGAACTGAAGGGGAAAATAGAAGAAGCCACGACGTCAAGGGAAAGTAAAGAGGAATGGAAGATCGGAAAGAATGCATGGTGGGATGAGGAGTGCAGAAGGGGGAAAAAGGAGGTGAGGAAGGCGTGGAGAAGGGCTAGGGACTCTGAGGGTACGGTAGGGATGGAACGATATAGGAGTATAAGGAAAGAATACAAGGACACGTGCAGTAGGAAGAGAACAGAGTGGAAGGAGAAAGAGGAGAGGAGGGTTGAACAAATCAGAACAGAGACGGAAGCATGGGAATACGTGAACAAACAGAGAAAGAAAGGAGCTGGGATAAGTGATAAAATTAAGGAAGAAACCTGGGTGGACTTCTTCATGGAAAGCCTGGGAGGAACAAGGAGGAGAGAAGGAGAGAGGGGGAGAGGGGGGAGAAGAGAAGGGATATCGCGCAGCACGGTGACGGAAGCAGAAGTCCTGGAACAAATAGATAAGCTGAAGAAGAAGAAGGCACCAGGGAGTGACGGAATAAGGAATGAAGCGTGGATATACGGTAGAGAAATACTGGGGAAAAAGCTACACAGGGTGGTGGAGGGGATATGGGAGGGGAGGGGATACCCAGAAGACTGGAGAGACGGTATCATTGTGCCAATACACAAAAAAGGGAGTCTGGAGGAAGTAAGGAATTATAGGGGAGTCACTCTCACGTGTACGGCGTACAAGGCTTATGCAGCGATACTAAACAAGAGGATAATGAAGGAGATGGAGGAGAAAGGAAAATTCGGAGAAACTCAGGCGGGATTCAGGAAGGGAAGGGGAACACTTGACAACATATACATCCTGAACCATGTTATACAGAGAAGGATTGCTAAGCCGAAGGGAAAAGTGCTCCTAGCTTTCATCGACCTGAAGGCGGCGTTCGACAAGCTAGACAGGAAGGTGATGTGGAAGGCGATGGAGGAGAGGGGGGTGAGTGAGGAATTGATAGAGAAAGTGAAGGAGGTATACGCGGAGACGAGGTGTAGGGTGAGAACAGGAGACGTGCTGTCGGAAAGGTTCTGGGTGGAGGAAGGGGTGCGGCAGGGTTGCCCACTCAGCCCTACTCTCTTCAACATATACATAGCGGACCTGGAGGAAGTAATGAAAAAAGGACAAGACGGGGGGGTGGTAATAGGAAGGGAAAAGGTGTGGACACTGGGGTACGCGGACGATATAGTATTGATGGCGGAAACGCAGGAGGAATCGGAAGAAATGATGAAGAGAGGGGAAAGGTATTTTAAAAGAAAGAAGTTGATAGTGAACGCGGAGAAAACGAAGGTCATGGTATGTGGAAAAGGGGGAGGTAAAAGAAAGGAAGTGAGATGGATGTGGAACGGGAAGAATCTGGAGGAGACGAAGACAATGGATTACTTGGGGTACAGGTTCACCAGAAACGGAAGGCAGGAGGAGCATGTGAGAGAGAGAGTGAGGAAGGCAAATATGGCGATGGGGAGAATATGGAGCATAGGTGAGAGGAACTTTGCGGGGGACGTGAGGTGGAGGCTGAAGCTCTTCGACTCAATAATAAAAAGCATAATGATGTACGGAGTGGAGATATGGGGCTGGGCAGAGAGAGCGGAGGTGGAAAGAGTGCAGGAAAAGTACATGAAGTGGGTATTAGGGCTGGAAAGGACAACGCCGGGGTATATAATAAGAGAGGAGTTAAAAAGGGACAAGCTGAGAGTGAAGATGGGAGAAAGAGCAATGCGTTTCGAGGAAAGGATAAAGAGGGACCCGACGAAGAAGTTATTAAGGGAATGTATGAGAGAGGCGGCGAGAGATGGGGAGAGGGGAGAGAAGTCGAGGTGGCAAGAGGAACGGGAAGCTTACCTGAACAGATGCGGAGTAAGTTCGGAGTGGGTGGAACAGACAAGAAGGAGGGAAGAAGAGGTGAGCGAGAGGTTGGCACATAGAGATAAAACAGTACAATGGCAAGAGAGACAGGAAAAAATCAACGAATCAAGGAGTGTAGCGAGGTATAAACGGATACAAACGGAGGGGATACCGGAATACTTGATAAAAAGCAGAAATAGGAGAGATAAAGGGGTCAGAACAGTAGCAAGACTGAGATGTGGGAACGAGGAGGGAGGAAACAAATACTGGCTGGAAGAAGAGGAAAGGAAATGCAGGATATGTGGGGAGGCAGACGAAACGTTGGAACATTTAACAGAGAGATGCGTTGGGGATTTACGATGGGAAGGGGAGATTGGAGACCTGGTTGGCGAGGCGGGTGCGGGAAGGGAGTGGGGCGAGAAGCTGGCGAGAGCCAGGCGTAGAGAGGTAGAAAGGAGAGAAAGGGTGAGGGGGGAAGGGCAGCCGGGCGTCTGAGCGAGGGGTCGACCCGTCAGGCGGCCGGCGTCGCGCGCAGCAAGGGGGAGGGGAGCGGGAAGGGGGGCAATATGAGGTGGTTGTTTTGTTTTGATAGAAGTTTATTTTGATAGAAGTTTATTTGGATATAGTGGGGTTTTTGGCTGTGATTATGAGTTTGTTTTGTAGGGAAGGTTAGATGATTAAGTAGGGAAAGTTTTGTTTTGTTTTGTTAAGGAAAGGTTAATAGATTTTAAGTTGAAATTAAAATTAAGTTTAAGTTGAAATTAAAAGTAGGATTAAGAGAAAATGTAAGGAGATTTGTAAAAGCTGAAAGGCATTGCAAAGAATAAATAAATCATCATACATAAAAAAACAGGTGAATTTTTAATCAAATTTATAACGATTATTATTGATCTTATCATTATTATTTTTATCATGAATCTAAATCACGCTGCGCTCTTCATCTCTTTCTCTTTCTCTAGTCGCTCGCAATCCCCTTGTTTTTTGTTTTTGGTCGGTCGGCGGTTTTCAGGTCATCGTATTCGATCCAGGACCCATTCTTCCTTCGACACACAGCAGTGTAGTGTCCTGAAGGTTCACGATCGCTTAGATCAGCAATCTTCTATATCTATATCTATATCTATATCTACATCTATATCTTTATCTATATCTATATCTATATCTATATTGTAACGAAGGATGGGACCTTGTTCCTTTACTAAAAAGTAGATGGGTTTTATCGATATTTTCGATACGGGCTGCCAACTTCATGTAAGATGAGATGCCAACTTCATGTAAGACGAGGTTCGGCCGACTTCGTGTAAGATAAGATAAGTTTACAGTAATCGAGCGTACACAAATTGCCGCGGTTATCGGGAGTTGCCTTGTGCTAATTTATTTTCAGTTACGTTAATTCAAACGAATATTGAAAGTTAAAAAGTAATACATAACGAGTCGAAATAACAAAATAAGGACGAACGAATATTGAAAGTCAATAAGTAATACACAAAGAGTAGAAATAACAAAATAAGGACAGTATAAATTAGACGAAAAGCATGAATCCGGAGCTCACGGAATATATTTCACGAAGAGAAAATGAAAATCAATTTCTTATCAAGAAAATAATAAGAGGGTCAATTAATCAAGGAAATAAGATCTCTTCCGACTTTAGTAGGGGAAGGCAATGCACAGCTAATGCTGCTACAGCTCTGGTAATGTCTACTGTAACAAATCCGTTACATTGGACAAGTCAAAGTATTGACAACCTCCTTAAAATTGGAGATAAACTGTATATTAGTAGTAGGCTCGCACGTGATAATGAAGTTCATCCGAATACAATAAATCCAGAATATCTGGCTGCATCTGATTTACAACCTAAAAGTATTGTGATCAATTCAATGAGTCATACGTTAGAATTCGGAGACATAATATTTGGCCATCGGTTTGACGATAACAGTGAGATTGGTATGCCTAATTTGAAAGACGCGTTAGTTTATCTGTTCACAAATTTTATGTGTGGTATACAAACGATTAACGGAATATCAGTAGCAATTGGGAAACTTGATAACCAATTTTGGATGTTTGATTCACATTCGAGGGATAATTTCGCGAAACCGTGTTCTGATGGAAAAGCTTGCTCAGTATTGGTAGATTGCAATGCAATCATTATACTCAGTATTGAATAACGGTATTTCTGGAAGTAATCAACGTTTTTGTGAGCAATATGATTTAACGCCAATCAGGGTTACTACAAATATTGATCAAAGTAATGATATGCAATTATTTGAAAGAGGGAGATCGCTTGGATTGATCACACAGTCAGATTTCGAGAAAATCGGGTCAATAAATACTGATGGAACAAATCCGTATAGGAATGATGAAAGCCAGCGAACAGTACAGGAAAAATCTTACTTGCTCGAACAAGAAAAAAAGAGAGTTAGTCGACAACAATACAATCTTAAACATTATCAAAAAATGAGAAAAAGATCCGTTATAGAAAAGAATAGAGTGATCAATACATTACAAAACACGGTTGACATTTCAAATTTGAATAATGAAAGCGTTGTTGAAAGCCAAGAGACAACACAGGAGAAATACAGCTTACTGAAACGAGAAACCAAAAGGGTATATAAACAACAATCCAATCTTAAATACAATAAAAAAATGAAAACAACATCCATTACAGAAAAGAATGGAGTGATCAATACATCACAAAACAGGGTTGATATTTCAAATGTGAATAATGAAAGCCAAGGGACAATCGAGGAAAAATATCACTTGCTGGAACAAAAAAACAGAAAAGTAACTCAACAACAATCCAATCTTCAATATTATAAAAAAATGAAAACGAGATCCGTTACAGAAAAGAATGAAGTGATCAATACATCACAAAACAGGGTTGAGATCGCGATTGATAATCTTAAAGATACGACAAATGGTACAATCGCAAAAAGTACCGAGAATCCATAAAAAAGAGACAAGTTAGATAACATTAAGCCAATTTTCGATTCGAATTGCAAGAAATTAGATATACTAAGTAATGAATCTGTAATTAATTTGGATTATACGTATCAAATCATAAAGAAAACGAAAACGAATTATGATAATAATGGTCAACATTACACAGGGCCAATGGATGTTTTGTGCACTAAATGTGGTGCTAAGCATTTTAAAGGGGAAAAAGTGTCTAACAAACTATCATTTGGAGACTGTTGTGCTCATGGAGAAGTATATTTAGACAATTTGCCAAACCCTCCTCGTGAATTGAAGAAATTGTTTGATAATACACATCCGAAGTTTCTTTAAACGTATTAGATACTATATAATAACTCTTTATCTTTCGCGTCTTTTAATGCTAACTTAGTGAACTTACAGAAACAAAGACCTGGTCCGTATTGTTTCAAAATTCAAGGAAAAATATATTATCAAATAAATACAGCATTATATCCTGGTAATAACGAAAGCCCAAGTTACGGTCAGCTTTTCATTATAGATGCACAAGAAGCCCTAAATCATCGTTTGCAGAATAATTCTGAACTTGACATGGAAACTATGCAATTACTTGACAGATTAATCCGTGATAATAATATATTCGCACAATCCTATGGAATGATGAGAGAAGAAATACAAAATCAACAACTCATTAATTCAGTGGACGAAAATTTACCAGAAATTACATTTATGTTTCACATTGAAACCAGGACAAGATCACAATCGTTAGAATTCTCAAAAATGTGACGAAGTTGCGGCTATTTTCTCTACTACAGCTAATGGAGATGTTCCAGAATCTTACGTTACTATTCGAAATAAAAATACTAAGATGTTACAATCCGTGAGTTCTGTAGATCCAAACGTGGAGCCTTGGATTTATCCATTATTCCACCCATACGGAACAAGAGGTTGGCATCCTAATTTACTTCGTATCAATCGGAATGTGACTAAAAATAAACGTGTAAACAGATCTGCATATATTAAATACAGATTAGCTATTCGTGAAAATGAATTCAATATATTTTTATCAGGTCGCCGATTATTCCAACAGTGGATTGTAGACACTTATGTAAAAGTAGAACAAGATCGATTAAGATTTTGTATTGATAACCAAAAAACATTGCGTTCAGAAACATATCAAGGACTGAGGGACTATTTAGAAAGCGTTGCACACGATTCACACGCCAAAGTAGGAAAAATAACAGTTCTTCCCTCAACTTTTGTTGGGTCACCACGGAATATGATGCAGCATTATCAAGATTCAATGGCTATTGTTCGCAAATATGGAAAGCCAGATCTTTTTATTACCATGACGTGTAATCCGAAATGGCGTGAATTGAACGAAAATTTATTACCAGAACAGCAGCAAGCTGATAGACCGGATTTGTGTGCACGAGTTTTTCATCTAAAAAAAGAATATTTAATAGATTTGATTGTCCGACAGAAAATCTTCGGAGAAGTTTTAGCGTGAATTGAACGAAAATTTATTACCAGAACAGCAGCAAGCTGATAGACCGGATTTGTGTGCACGAGTTTTTCATCTAAAAAAAGAATATTTAATAGATTTGATTGTCCGACAGAAAATCTTCGGAGAAGTTTTAGCGTACGTATATGTAATTCAATTTCAAAAACGCGGTTTGCCTCACATTCATTTATTAGTAACTCTTAAACATAACTGCAAAATTACAACATCTGAAATCGTTAATCGCTATATATCAGCAGAAATACCAGATCCACAAGAAAATAAAACTCTGCATGATATAGTTATGAAAAATATGATTCACGGACCGTGTGGTGATTGGGTATAATAAATGGCAAATGTTCAAAACATTATCCTAAAGAATTTGTAGATCATACAATACTTGACATAGATGGATATCCCACCTACCGCCGCACAAACTCTGATAAATCTTATGAGCGACCTGGTGGTTTTAAAGTTGATAATCGCAATGTTGTACCGTATTCGCCCGAATTAAGTACAATATTTAATTGTCATACAAACGTCGAAGTAGTTTCAAGTATAAAGGCTGTAAAATATTTATTCAAATACTGTTATAAAGGACACGATGCTGCGAGCATAAATATTGGAGATAATTCCGCTTAGAATGAAAGCATGATCAATCATAATGAAATTAAAGCCTACGTCGAAGCACGATATGTAGGGCTGGTAGAAGCATGTTGGAGAATTTTAAGTAAACGTCTTCAAGATAAAAGTCATACAATCATACGATTACTGGTACATTTACCAAATGAACAAAATATCATTATTTCAGACGGTGGTGATCAAACTGAAATGATATCTGCATTAGAAAAAGTAAATATGCTAATAGACTATTTTTCATTGAATACACGCGATAAGTTAGCCGAAAATTATTATTATACAGAAATCCCATTACATTACGTTTTTAAGAAATACCAAGTCAACAATAAAACCGTTCAGCGCTGGGAACGTCGAAAATCAAACTTTAAATGTATTGGACGTATGTATTCTGTGAGTCCATCACAAGTAGAACTTTTTCATTTAAGATTATTATAACTATCAGTTAAAAATGTAAAAAGCTTTAGCGATTTAAGAACTGTAAATGGGGTTCTGTGTCAAACATATCAATCAGCATGTTTAGAATTGGGCTTGATCGAAGACGGAGCATAGAAAATAAAAAACAATCAACAATCAAAAGAGCGCGCGAAGCGCGCAAAGCCTCTAGTACTAATAAATAAAGGGTTCTCCCGAAATGATAAAGGCGACACGTGAGACCAAGTTTAAGGTGCAAGAAAATATATGTTTATTCAGCAAGTGAATATACGTGTTCAGAGTTTAAAGTCTGGGACAAGACTGTTTTTACAATAATACTGGTCGTCGAAGCGACCAGAAGATTCAGATATTTCATATCAGTTATTTCTATCAACTATTTCCTCAGAATACTCAGTTCAGGGGCGTCTCATTATGACCTCCCCTGATATAACGGGTACCTTTGTAACATTACCCCCCCCCTCTGAGGAAGAGTCGTCCCGACTCTTGGAAGAACGGTCGAAAACAAGTAACTTATCGACACAAAAATGAGAGCTGAGGCCCTTTGAAACTGGTGTTCTCCCAAGAACTATCCGGCATTAGCCTATTGATTACTTCCTGGAAAACCTCAGAAAACCAGAAAGTGGATAGTAAGCACCACAATCCCAAAAATTATTTATGTTACGAATCCAACGTCGCCACGTATGAGTCCTTGGTGAAGATCCTGTGAAGATCCTGTAGGTTCCATCTGGTGCGAAGTCGAAGAGACCACCCGGTGAGAGGATCGTCCAACCGGTGGGAGAATTGTCCATCCGTTGAAAAATCGGTCAACGAACTTCCTCAGGAAAGTTTGAAGGACACAGGAACCAAGGATCGCACTCAGAAGGACCACCAGGACCGGAAAAACCAGCACATCCTGGAGTTGGAGGACAGGGATGAGTCACAGGACAAGGATAGGAGGGATTGTGAAGTCAATCTCAATTCCGAGAACATTGTTTCTCATTGAAACGAGATTTCGTTCTTTGGAAAATGTACTCAATGAGTATTTGACAAATAATGAATAAGATAATTAAGAAATTGGAACGATCGTATCTCATATCCAGTTTGAGAGGGTCCAATCCGTTCCAAAAAATGTGTGCAGAAATCCGCTCTTTGCCGTAGACGTGGAGGAATCCGTGTCTCCTCGAAGACGAGATGAGAACCAAAGGTCAGAGTTTCTGTAAGAAACGTCCTTCACCAGAACAGAGGAGTTTGTTATCTCCATCACCGATAAAGAAGAAAACTGTAAAATAGCTCAACAAAAGCATGGATAAGAAACTGGGGTAACCGATTAATCGTGTCAACGAGCAAATCCAACCCATCCCGGAGCGCGCGTCAGTTTACCGTTTCGTACGAGTCGGTCAAAACCAAAAGAACGTTCCAAGCAACCGAGAGGCTACGCAAAATAGCCGATTGGTCATAAATAAAATTGGCAATTGTTTCTGTTAATTCGTTGCCAAAGAAGCTCCGCGGAAACACAAGCGTCCTCACAATCGAATCAGATCTTCAACTCAACAGACCAGTTCGCTAAACAACAAAATAACACGACTCGAAATGGCTAGTCACGTCAACACCTTCTCGCTTCAAGACGTCCTCAACATCAGCGAGTTGGCCAATTCTTTCGACTTCTCGGGGTTGAAAGAGCAGGAAAGCGAAGGACTCAAAACCTGGTTCAACGAAAAATGGTCTGCAGTCAAATGTGGAAAAGGAGAAGGGGTCGCTCGAAAATCTGTTCCAGGCATTTTCTGCAACGTTTGTTTCGTGTTGAGGTAGGCACAAAGACTTCCCCCTAATGAATTTCTATTTTATCCGTTTTTGTACGAACGACCGCCCCTGTTATTTATAGAATTGGTGTCGAAGACTTCAGAGGCATCGCCAAACTCCATCGTTCGTTCGTCGGCGAGAGCGCGAAATGTCCCGGATGTGCGGAGCCGCTTTACGAAGAGCAGCCGGACAAGATATCGTGTGAGGACTGCAGCCGCCTGGAACGGGCCATGCGATTCGTATGCGAAGAAAAATTCTCTAGTCGCTAAACTATCATTGTTTCCCTCACAAATGGTTCGCAATAAATTGTTCAAAATCTAAATTGTCTGCTGTCCGCTACTTTTTTACCACATTGGATTCTGCGCAAAGAAATTAAAGCGTTCAAAAGCGTTCAAAAGAGGCGCGCGCATCTTCGATCAAAGATCTGAATCGATCGGAGAGCGAACGAACCGGCCAACTTCAGGCTAAAGTCGCCTAACCCCCAAGTGACAGGTTAACCTTGAAGTGACAGCGAAAGCTATCCCCGCATAACGTCACTGAAATTTCTGTAGACAGAATCTGCCGAAGCTTCTGCGTCCAAAATTAATACGGGAGCAGGAACTGAAGAATACGTCTGTTTAATTAACCAATCCTCGTGAACTTCGTGGAGAGCTGACAAATACTCTAAACTAATACCCGCCTCCTCTTCTCGTGCTCGAGATCGAATGCGAGCGAAGGACACCTCGGGAGATAATTTCAAATAAACAATCAAATCCACGTCAAAATCAGGGGAGCTGTCGGTGAAAATCTTACAATTTCTAGTCAATAAGTGAGTTTCGACATTCTCGAAACCTCGTAACCTCCTTCGAGCCTCAACAAAACAATTCCCACTATAAATCGATCTCTCCATCACTTTGACAGGCAGAGTAGTCCGCTGCAGGTGTCTATCCCTCATCGTCATCAGAACGTGGTGTTGAAACTGATACGCATACTTGTTGGGGTCGGCGTACATCTTCTCTAACAAATTCACACCGACAACGTCTCTGTACGCATCTAAAGGTTCCAACAGAGTGAGAATATGAGGATCTTCCAGGAACCTCTTAGAAAACGTGGTCTTGCCACAACCTATATTTCCTTCGACGGTAATAGTGAAAGGATGAGAGCCTCTCTTCCTTGACCCTAACGGCAATTCCGGCGACCAGGAGGTGCAGGGAACGAAATCAAAAGTATCTCTCGATCTCCGCTCCTTCGGCGGAGAATAAACTGGAAGCGATTGGTCCCGTAGAATTCTACGAATTTCTAATTGTTTCCGACCCCCCACAGAATCAACCGACGAGTCCCTCTCGTCGTAAGGGGCCAGACGATCCAGGTGAACGACCCGGGGTCTCGCTCTAGAGGGTAACTTCCTCCCCGACTGTGCTCCCGTGCACCGCTGGATCCTATAAATGACGTCGTTAATACGAGTCACGACGACGTAAGGTCCTTCCCAGTTACTTTGGAGTTTAGGGCACTTGCCCCTCTCTCGGCGAGGTTGAAAAAGCCAGACTTTGTCTCCAGGCTCGAATTTAAGATCTCTCGCTCGGAGATCATAACGGGCCTTCATTCGATTTGAACTAACCTCAATCCTGTTTCGAGCAAAATCGTGGATCTCGTCTAGTTTCTCTCTCAGAGAAACGACATAACCTATCGGGGAGTCGTTTTGAGACGGAGGGACTCCTTTTTCTAAATCAGCAGGCAATCTTAGGTTCCAACCCATCAACATAGTGGCAGGAGAAAGTCCAGTTGTCTCATGAATCGCAGAGCGATAAGAAAGAAGGAATAACGGAGTCCATTCGTCCCAATCTCTCTGATTTTGATCAACAAAAGCTGATAAATATCTCAGCAAGGTCCTATTGAGTCTTTCTACCATCCCGTCTGATTGTGGATGTAAAGCCGTGGTCCGGGTCTTTCCGGATCCCAGGACTCGAAGAGTCTCGGCCATCAGAAGAGATTCAAAATTTGTCCCTTGATCGGTATGAAGCTCAAGAGGAACACCATACCGGCAAACAAATTCCCTGACGAAGGCACGAGCTACAGTTTCGGCTTCTTGGTTTGGAATAGCAATTACCTCCGGCCATTTAGTAAAATAGTCTGAAACGACTAACGCAAAGCGATTTTTGTTCTTAGTTACAGGAAGAGGACCAAGAATATCCATAGCTACTCGATCAAAAGGTGTTCCGGTGTTATAGACTTGCATGTGACTAGTGCCACGACCACGAGGACCCTTTTTGGCGTTACAGACGTCACAAGTCTTACACCAATCTTCCACATCAGAGCGACAGCGTGCCCAGAAGAATCTTTCTCTAATTCGTCCTAGAGTCTTATTCGAAGCAAAATGTCCACCCGCTGGAGAATCGTGAAATTCGGCCAGAATCTGTGGAACTTTACTTTTGGGCACTAGTAATTGCCAGCGAATCTCCCGAAAGTCCGGAGATTCCCACTTTCGATAAAGTATATCGTCTCTAAGAAACAGAGATTCCCATTGCGCCCAGTAAACCTTAAGGTTTGGGTCTCCCGGAGAAACATCCTGCCACTCCGGCCGAATTCCGGCGACTTTCCAGCTCTTTACTTGTTGCAAAACCCGATCCCGAGTTTGAGCGACCTTCCACTCGTCCAAGTCTGTTTGAAAAGTTATTGTTCGAATAACCGACGAAGAATCGCACTGTCTCTCTAACCTCGCACATTGTTTACAATCACTTGATTCTCCACAGGGTCTGCGTGAGAGCGCATCAGCATTTCCGTGAAGCTTACCCGGACGATGCTGAATCTCAAAATCATAGATACCTAACGTTTCAAGCCAACGAGCCACTTGTCCTTCAGGATTTTTGAACGAAAGCAACCAGCGCAACGAAGCATGATCTGTTCGAATCAAAAATCTCCTCCCGTACAAATAATGATGGAAATGAGATATTGTCTTAACAATAGCTAACAATTCCCTACGAGTCACGCAGTAATTCCTCTCTGGTTTGCTGAGAACTCTACTGTAGAAACCGACCACTCTTTCTAAACCTTCCTGAACTTGAGACAAAACTCCCCCGATGCCACACAAGGAAGCATCGGTGTCCAAAATGAAAGGAATTCCAGGCAGGGGAAAAGCTAAAACAGGAGGCGTAGTGAGCCGAACTTTAAGCTCAAGAAAAGCTGCCTCACAATCGGAAGTCCATTCGAACTTGACCTTCTCCCCCGTAAGATGATGCAAGGGCCTAGCTATGGTAGCAAATCCCTTAACGAACCGCCTATAGTAGGTACAAAGCCCAACAAAACTTTGTACGTCAAGTTTAGATTTTAATTGAGGCCAGTCTCGAATCGCCTTGATTTTATCGGGATCTGTCTGAATTCCTTCTGACGACACGACGTGACCTAAGAATTTAACTTCCTTACGAAAGAGATGACACTTCTTTGGGCTCATCTTTAAATCGACCAACAATAATCTTTCGAAAACCTTCTTCAAATTCTGAACCTCTTCTTCAAAGGTATTGCCAAAAACAATTATGTCGTCGAGGTACACGAGACAGATCTTTCCCACTAAGCCTTGCAAAGCTGTTTCCATAACTTGCTCAAACGTAGCCGGAGCGTTACACAAGCCGAAAGGCATGACTTTGAATTGCCAGAGGCCACCTAACCCTGTTACAAAAGCGGTCTTTTCTCGATCTTCAGGGTCCATTTCAACCTGCCAGTAGCCGCTCTGCAAATCGATAGTCGAGAACCAAGAGGCCCCGGCCAGGAGATCCAGAGTCTCATCAATTTTCGGCAACGGATAAGAATCCTTTTTGGTTATATCATTCAACTGTCTATAATCTATGCAAAACCTCTTGGTTCCGTCTTTTTTATTCACCAACACAATCGGCGAGGCCCAGGGCCCTGAAGACGGTTCAATCACGTCACTGTCTCGCATATCCGAGACCATCTTTTCTACTTCTGTCCGTCCGTTCAGCGGGAGTCTACGAGCGCCTTGTTTAATTGGATCCGAGTTCCCTACATTAATTTTATGTTTTACCAAGGTGCATCTGCCGATATCTTTTGAATCCTTCGCGAATGCGTTCCGAAATTCATTCAACAAACTGACCAAACCCTTCTGTTGTTGAGCGTCCAATTCCGTGGATGAATCTTTTAGCAACTTCCGGAGATACTCAGGGACAGCTGAGTCGGGAATCTCAACTACTTCGATTATATCTGGCGAATCAAAAGGAACAGAAACTAACTCGTCGAAGACGTTAATCCTTGGCTGTGACGTGGTAGGAAGAGGAGTCTGGGATTCCAATTGACTATCCCGTCCAAGACCCCTGACAGTTGAAGGAAAACCCGATCCGCGATGCAAAGAATCTGAATATCGCGTGGTTTGTAAATAAATTTCTCTCCCGTCTGAGCAAAGAGTACTTTCCTCGGTTGAAATCAAGCATTTGTGTTTTGACAGAAAATCTATCCCCAGAATCCCATCGTCCTCGATATCCGCCACAAAGACTTCGTGGGAAGAACGGATACAACCTTCCACATTTACTTCAACAAACGCTTTGCCTAAAACAGGAGTCGCTTCCCCTGTGGCCGTGCGCAAGGCCGAGCCAGAAGAGTACGGGTGTGAAGCCGAACCTAACAGATCTGACCGAACGACAGTAACCTCGGCGCCAGTGTCTACCACCCAAAGGCAGTTAACACCGTCAACCGAGCCCTTCGCGTACAACCCGGACTGACGAAGACCACGCACTACGAAGTGTGTGAAAGGAGGGCAAAGGGGGGTATTTGTGGAAGATAGCTTCTGCCCCGCGAGGCTACCTGAGTCTAGTTTTTTGGAGGACTTGGCCCACGGTTATTCCCGCGAGGATCAGGTCCGCGCGAAGACGAAGGCTGACGGTACTGATATTGGTTTTGATTAGATCCATCCCGGTTTCGATTATCTTGTCTATCGCGCCACGAATTATTAGTGTCCATCTGTGTATTTTCTGTATTGGCCAGGTGCCTTTTCAACGCATAACAGCTTTGAGCATCGTGCCCCCTCTTCTTGCAATAAATACAAGTTTTAATAGAATTTCGGCTTTGTTGCCTGTCGTTATAACCGCCGCTACTTCGGTGGGAGCTAGATTGGCTCTGTTGTGGAACAGGAGAGGCAGAGGGTTTCGTTGGGGGACTCTTAGTAGAAGGAGTGGGTTTTTCCTCAGCGATTTGTCTAATTCGCTGAGAACCGAAGTCTTCTCGATTGAGAATCTCTATCTCCAATCCTCTTACAATTGCGTCGCGAAGAGTTGAAGGTTTAGCCATTTTCAAAGCATGCTTAGTAGTCGGATCGGAAATCGCGTTTATAAATCGCGCGCAAGTTAATTTGTCCCTGCTGGAACCTAAACAATCGGGAATCGCGCTTCGCGCCAAACGCTCCAAATCATGACCAAGGGTGGCCAGATCCTCCCCCTTCCTCTGCCGCCGGTTCTCGAACTGAGTGAAATACAGGTCCGAAAGATGTTCCTCACCGAAACGCAATTTCAGAGCGGTACAGATTTTGTTAAAGTCTCGTGCATCTAAATCAGTTAGTGAACTCAGTGCGCTCAGAGCATTCCCTCTCAGAGACGCGGTCAAAGTCGCGGCCCTTTCTGCGAAATTCCAGTTATTCAACTCCGCAATCATTAAAAATTGACGTTCATAAATCGCCCACGGAGTCGAACCGTCATACGTGCTGGGTCTAACGTTCTGTGAACTTCTATTTTGGTGGTGTGAGGACAATGTTCCTGGGTTCAATCCGTTCGAGACCGCGCTTGGCAAGAAATTGGACAGGAAGGCTGGAGGCATCTGACCCTGGTTCAAAGGCACGTTTGAGACGAACCCTTGACGCATAGATGGCTCTACAACCGGTACACCAACGGCAGCGGAATGACTCGACGCGAGGTTATTCACAGGAACATCAGGCAAAGTTCCCAGAGGAAGCTGTTGAAAGACACCCGTGTTCGCGTAGGTCGGATTTGATAAATTTCTACACGCGTTTTCGTTCACCCTCTCGATCAATGCCCTCAGACCCTCCTGGTCCAGCACAATGTTCTCACTCGGTAAACCTCGCGACAAATCCCGAGGGTTCCGAGCCTCCACTCTGGCTCCAAAACCATCCTGATTCTCTCCACCTCTCCCGACGCCATACAAGTCTGTTAAGGTGCGCGGAGGCAGAACATTGTTATTTCTAGGTGTAACATTGTTAAAATGGTTGATACTAGTCTCGGGGAACAACTGCTCTGGTAACTCGGCAACATCTCTGCGAACATCGTTACCTAAAGAATATTGCCTGTAGATTTTAGAATTCAGGTTCCTGTTTTCGGTCTGGGTTGTGGGAAGCTGCACATCCTCTCGACCTAAATTCGGACGAGCTTCTTCGTTTCTACGCCCAGCGACCTGGTCATAATGTGGCAAATTCCCACTACAGACCTGGGTCTGAAGCTCTGGCGAGAGCGGTGCGATTGGCAACGCTCTGCTTGAAGCAGGTCGGTGTAAAATATGTGGATCTGACCTTAGTGCCTCGGCGGACACAAAACGACTCGAAATCCGGTTTGGAGGCGTAGCGCGGCCTCCTGAAGTCGGTCTGGGTAGATCTTCCAGCACCTGGACTCCTCGGCTCTCCATACGCTCCAAGCGAAGTCTGAGGTCGTCCTGCTGTTGTTGCAGGTCCCGGCGCATGTCATCCTGACGACGCTGAAGGTCGGACTGGATGCGCTGAACCATTAACTGACGCTCCTCCTTTTCTCGCTCTAGTTCGAGACGACGAACTTCTACCTCCGAACGACGTTCGTCCCTCTCACGTTCTAGCTCGAGGCGTTGGATCTCCAAGTCGCGTTGCTGAGCGTCTAACTCACGTCTACGCTCTTCTCGTTCCCGCTCGATTCGAATGCGTTGAATCTCAATTGCTTGTTGATATTCTTCGCGCGTATTATCAACCTCCAGTTGGCGAAGCTCTCCCTCAGCATTCAATCGAGCATGGAGTCGTTGTTCCACCAGAAGCTGATGTTGGTAGGGTAAAACTTGAACCGGAGAGTTCACGGGGTTTTCTCCTTCCCCAGAAAGTGGCAGCTGTGGCCGGTGAACATCAGGAGTCGCGGACGTCGCAGGCCCTCGGGTTGCTGCGGCAATCTCGTCGATCTCCGATATAACAGATTGGAGTTCGCGTGTGCGCCGAGTAGTGCGTCGCTGCTTGGGCGGAGACGGTGCTACCGGTGCTGCATTTTCTTCGTTGTTCATCGTTGTATTCGTATTCATTCTCGTATTCGTATTCTCGTTTTTATGTTCACCTCCTCTTTCACTCACAAAATCTCCAAATATCGAATCAGGAAGAATCCCACTTCTGACACCAATGTAACGAAGGATGGGACCTTGTTACTAATAAATAAAGGGTTCTCCCGAAATGATAAAGGCGACACGTGAGACCAAGTTTAAGGTGCAAGAAAATATATGTTTATTCAGCAAGTGAATATACGTGTTCAGAGTTTAAAGTCTGGGACAAGACTGTTTTTACAATAATACTGGTCGTCGAAGCGACCAGAAGATTCAGATATTTCATATCAGTTATTTCTATCAACTATTTCCTCAGAATACTAAGTTCAGGGGCGTCTCATTATGACCTCCCCTGATATAACGGGTACCTTTGTAACAATATCTATATCTATATCTATACTAATATATAAAGGAGTTCGTGCGTTTGTCTGTTTGTTACCGATAAACTCGAGAACCAGTGGACCGATTTACATAAAACTTGCACCAAATTGTTCCTCAGGTCTGCCCGAGTAACATAGGCTATATCTATATCTATACTAATATATAAAGGAGTTCGTGCGTTTGTCTGTTTGTTACCGATAAACTCGAGAACCAGTGGACCGATTTACATAAAACTTAAATTGTTCCTCAGGTCTGCCCGAGTAACATAGGCTATATTATATTATACTAATATATAAAGGAGTTCGTGCGTTTGTCTGTTTGTTACCGATAAACTCGAGAACCAGTGGACCGATTTACATAAAACTTGCACCAAATTGTTCCTCAGGTCTGCCCGAGTAACATAGGCTATATAAGTTATATAAAAGCAGTCCGATGATTGAAAGATCATCACCCATCATTTGACCTCACGCTTTTTATTCACTTCAAGGTTTTCTATATGATTCATTAATCTCAAAAAAGCACTCCTGACCCTATGTTTATATGTGTATACATAATTTTTGTGTATACATACGATGTATATTTAAATATGAGGCCTTCCACGCCAACTCGACCAGTATTCAACCCCGAAAAACCCAATAAAAAAAAAAATCTTACATTCTACCCAGTAAAAACGCATCCTGAATTTTTTCAGCTTTTTCTACCAAACCGTTAATTTGTTATAAATTTTATATCACTCCGTGCGTGAGGTGCGACTTTACGCACGCGAGCGTGCGTATAATCGGACTTCACCCACGTTTGTGATATAAAATTTGGTTCGATACATGTGCAAAAGTCGTTTTTCCACTCGTGAGATTGTTGACATTGACAAACTTCCCACTCGTGCGAAAACAGACCTTTTGCACTAGTATCGTAATATACTATTCCAAGTTTATGGACAAACGCCCTTTTCAAAATCTGAAAAAATTCTCAAATATCCAGTGAATGACACAAAAGAGCCCCTGTTCAGTAAAAAGTTGGCCGAATTTTTTCTCTCTTTTTTTTCACTCAAATCGGAATTTGAAAAATTTAAAAACTGAAATTATGCAACACAGGATAGAATTTCAAGCGTAGAATAAGATTCAATCGACTCGGAAACGTTCGGTTTCACCAATTCACCCTTATTTGACGATTACAATTTGATCCTGTGTTCATTCTAGTCTAAAAAAATTTAAAAATTCCAAATTAAGTGAACAAAAAAAATATATAAAAAATTCGGCCCACTTTTTCCTGAACGGGGGCTCTTTTGTGTCATCCACTGGATTTTTGAGAATGTTTTCAGATTTTCAAAGGGGCTGTCTCAATAAACATAAAAAATGTCTAACAAATTAACGGTTTGATAGAAAAATCTAAAAAAAAAATCAGGACGCGTTTTTTACTGACTACAATGTAAAAGTAAGTAAAGTTCGGTTCGGGCTAGTCCCAGGTCTTTTTTCTGCCTCTCTTTTTTCTGACTACAATGTCAGAAAGAAACATGAAAAGATTTTGAGATCGTCGGGGTTTAACACTTGACGAGTTGGCGTGGAATGCCCCATATATAATATCCATATGTAAAGTACAGGGTATAGGTATATTTCAACCCTGGTCAGATTTCTATGATGTGTAGGGGCTGCCCATATCAGAAGGCAAGCTTTCTGAGATAATAGTCGAGATGAAATTATTTTCCATAGCATAGTTAATTGTTTTGTTGATTTTCCACGAAAACTTTCTCATCTGGTCTACAACTGAATAGATCGTATCGAAAGTGATCATCTCTGATTAGACTACGGACAACTCTGCTGTACCAAATCCTTCAAAGCCCTCCGAGCCGTGCAGATGAGTTCCCGGCCATGAGTGTCTTTTCTCAAAATGCTTGCAGCAAAATTTCTCAAAATCCTAAGCAGCAAAGCAGCCCCCACGCACCCTAGGAGTCTGTCCAGCGTTAATATATATAATATACGCCTTTTGTTTGCGCATACATAATATTACATTCACACAGACATGATTGCGTACAGGGAATCCCAGCCATTATCGCCCAAGATTCAATTCAATATTTTTCAATCTTTTTAAATCATTTTTATACGATCTACTTTCATCTCATCTAATTTACTTGCTTTCGGACAAAATCTTTTTGTAGGCTAATATTTTTATAGAGAGATTTTGTAATTGGTCAAGATACTTTTGTGCGTGATTTACACACCCGCGTGAAAAACAGGTGTATGGGCAATATATGCCGCGTATATGGGATACTGCAATTGCCCATATATTGTCAACAGGCACGATTATACTTCCCATATATGGGCACACTCATGCTAGGGGAACAGTAGTCACTATTCATGCAATATTCATGCAATATACATGCAATATACATGCAATATATGTCAAACTGTGTGCCGACTATATGGACGATATTCCCCCAATATATAGCTATACACATATGTTAAAAGTTAACTCCATCGAAATTTCACTAACAAATCATTTAAACAATAATATTATTTCTTTTGAAATAATGAATATCAATCAGAGCTACTTCTATGTCTCTCAAATAATATATTGATCTATCTATTCAGTGTACCGTACCCGAACTTGCCCAATTGATATTCGTTGATTTGAAATAAAAGAATATTATTATTCAAATGATTTGTTGGTGAAATTTCCATTGAGTTAACTTTCAACATATGTATATAGCTATATATCGGGAAAATATCGTCCATATAGTCGGCACACAGTTTGGCATATATTGCATGTATATTGCATGAATAGTGACTACTGTGCCTTAGCATTAGTGTGCCCATATATGGGAAATATAGTCGTGCCTGTCGCCAATATATGGGCAATTGCGGTATCCCATACACGCGCCATATATTGTCCATACACCTAATTTTCACGCGGGCATTCATGTACTTGGCGAGAGGTTCTAGCACCAGGGGTATATATTTCCAATCCGAAATGCCCCTCATCTAGACTCTGATGCCTACGTAACAAGCCCAAAGCAAGGCGACGTATGGACCGTAGAGCCAGACGTAACACCTAACACGAATATTTATAGGTATTAAAAAACATGTTTCGATTATGATTGTAGGTGAAATCATATAAAGATTGAAGTTTGAGAAATTCATAACAAGAAAACGGTTGAAACTAAAAATCTAAAATTAACAGATGCTCCTGTGCTATTGACCTACATCATACGAAGATACACATTTTTTTTCAAATGTCGATTTAAATCTTGGGCGATAATAGCTGGAATTCCCCATACATGAATACATGCATGCATGCATACATACCTACCAGCTACCTACATACAAACATACATACATTTATACATACATGCATGCATGCATATATACATATATACATACCTACATTCATATAGAAGGCACCCGCACTCCAGCCCTCTCATACACTCACACGGAACGATGCATATATACATACCTACATACATACATACATACATACAAACAAATCCCCTGCGTCCATCTGAAATGGTTGGAGGTGATTCTTTATAGATCTGAAAACATGGAAACTGAGCGAAAGATCGACGATTCATTATTCTGATAATTGTAACATGACTTATTCTTTCTGAAATTGGAGGAACGGGAAGTTAAAGACTTCGTTTATGTAAAATTTTCGAAATGTCAGATTTTTTCTTCAGAACGGAACTTGTCGCATTTACAGTGGATTTTCAAGCGTATTTGATGAAAGAACTGGTGCTTGGGCTGACAAACATGACTACAAAGTTGCAAATTATTCGAGCCGTTGGAAAGTTTAGCCTCTCGTCATTCGTTGCGGTGCTTATCAAACACTTTTCTTTCATTGGCTTTTTCAAAATCCTTTGTCATATGCAGATCTGTTGAGTGTTTTTCTTCAGTCTTCTGCAAGCGTCGTGGAGGAGTACAACTACAGTTCTCGGTGACCGTACTCTAGTTATCCGACTTTGGTGCTGCCGTGTTACCTCTGAAATATGTATCGGTGATTAATAATACTTGGTATCATGGCGCCTACACGCGGGAGGCCCAGTAAGATTAACCATGATCATGATGGTGATGATATCGGACTATACGAACCAATTTCATTCGTTATGCCTCTAACTGAGGAACGGCACTCAATTCGAGTGCATTCAGACCACAGAAAGGCCGAAAAAATAGTATATTACACTACAAGGGCCGAAAGTTGAAAATTCCTGCACTGCGCGTGATGATGCCCGAGGCGAAGCCTCGGGCATCATATCGCGCAGTTCAGGGCTTTCAATCTTCTGCCCGCGTGGTGTATACTATTTTTCTTCATGCCCGGTCGAAAGTACGCTGACTAATTGAATTTTTATACCGATTTATACGTTTTAACAAGTGTTGATGCCTGCCCGACATTGAAGGCACGAGCGAAGCGAGTGCTGCTGGTCGGGGGCAGGCATCAAATAGATCGAATAAAACGTCCAAGCCAGTTTTGAGGTTATATCTCAAGCGAGAGTAACGTCGAGAGCGAGAGTAACAGAAGTTTGCGATTCTGGCTGGCTGCAGAATAGTCTAGTCAATCTAGCCTTCGACCCAAAAATAATTACAGACTGGATGAATTATATATAAATCGATGTGAAAAAATCCCCCAAACAACATATCGTGGTTCCCGCGCAGCGTGGAACGGACCGAAGCGAGCCGAACGGGCCAGCTGATCGTTAGGCGTAGTTTTGTCAGAAAACTCTTGCAAAATTAATAACGTGGAAACTATAGGTCCTACAATATCGGTTCCCACTTCAAATTTGTAGATTATTTTCTCCCCTACAACGTGGTATTTTTGTTTTTCCAATCCGACAAATGACATTGGAACAGTGCATGATTTTGGCGGTACTGCCCAAAATATTAATAGTTTTTTATTAATTTCAACAATTTACTGTCTAGAGACATTGTCTTGTTTTTGTTATGCTGTTCGGGGGATTTTTCCGCGTCGATTGATATATAATTCATCCAGTCTTGAATTATTTTTGGGTGTCTAAGTGACAAAACTCGAAGCGGGCGTCTCGTGTATTGGGTATCGGTGTGTGCTAGTAAGTTTTCGCTCCCGCTGTTACAGAGGGCGTGCGTGTAGTTCTACCAATGCATGAAAGTTAGGCTTTCTGCTTCGATATCGATGCCGGAAGTACGTACTTTCGACCGAGGTATGAAGAAAAACTGATTTACAGTTTTTTATTAAAAATCATGTTTTGTAATTTCATGTAAATTCATGTAAAAATCATTTCATCATTTATTAACCATGATCATGTTCAGAAAGCAATATTAAGGCATAAAAGTTTAGTTATCAATAAAAATAACAAAATTCTGTCAAAGCTAGATAAAGTATGGTGTACTCTATCTTCGGCAGTGAACATGACGCCAGATACTTTGTATAGTTATGTATCCTGCAACCGGAATAATATCCGTAACAAATTGTTGGCTGAAATCGCGGATGTAGGTGATGCGTCTAGCTTGAATATTACACGCGATAGTGATAACAGTGTTATGGATACGTCTACAGGCAGTGAAAGGGAACCCGGGGATGTGAAAAATCTGGCAAAATCTTCTGCAAACGAAGAAATAGTGGACGTTTTCATGAGTAAACGGGAGTTCGACGATTTAGTGGAGTACCGGCTGTATAGACGAAAAGAGAAACAGCGAAAGAACCTCAAAGTCAGGCGATATGCGGTATGGAAACCAGGTGAATGGGAGAAAATGATCATCAATAAGTTGAAACAAAAAAAAATCAACTGCGGTTTGCAGTTCAAGACCCATAAACTGACAATGACCACGCACGAGGCTACTTCTGACGGAAAGTGTAAATGCGGTGCTGAAATAAAGGGAAAGCTCGAAAATACGCATCAAGAAGTAATCCCGATGAAGTGCATAATCACAATCCCTTCAGTCGATAACGGCGATGAATGCGGAAAAAGATACTTACGTGAACCCGAAAGAACGGAGTTGGCTAAAACGCTGTGTGATACACATACATTGCCAAATGTGTACCCTGTACAAACAGCAGCAAAAACTATGGGTGAAGGAGATCCCGAACCGTGTGACTTATACACAAATAAAGTGATTGGGCAAGCTGTGTATGAATACAAGAAGTCACAATACCTTCACGACGATCCGACACAAGCCTTAGCTCTAGCCCAACAGGGCGACTTGAAATGCGTGATTCGTAAGCTGGGGCGAAACCCTTTTTCAGTCATGTTCTGGAGCAATCACCAAAACCACGTTTACAGAACTTATTGTGAAGTCGATCATTCTTACGTGACGATTGATGCAACCGGAGGCATCGCAAGAAGAGTTAGGCATGCGGACGGGACGGAATCACGTGGAATTTTGTTGTACGTGGCCGTAGTCAGAGGAAGTTGCGGACAATTCATTGTATCCTCATTTTTATCTGAAGATCAAGACGCTGTTTCTATCCAAAACTGGATTCTCACTTGGCAAAAGTCGGGGGCGCCTCCTCCTAAAGAAGTACATATTGAGAAGTATTAACATATTATTTGAAAGTGTTGCATCTAAACGCAGAAGAAAATTATTATTGGATCAAGAATAATGAGTAATGATGGAATATTTGGAAGCACATTTTATGTTGAAAATTCAAAAAGAATAACAACTATTCTCTAATGCCTGTTTCAAGGTAAAATAATCATTTTGACTAAAAAATAATCTTTTCACCCGACTACGATGAAATGACCGTATTTCGCCCCTGAAACGCGGGTCGAGAGTCGTCAATTTTGGACCAGAGGGAAGAAAAGTCGATTTCCGGGCAAAAAAGTAGATTGCCGGGCAAAAAAGTAAATTGCCGGGCAAAAAAGTGATTTGCCGGGTAAAAAGTGAAAAGCCCGGCAATTTACTTTTCTTCCCTTCTGGTCAAAAATTGACTACGTACTTTTAGCCCGCGTTACAGCGACGGAATATGGTTATTTTATCGAAGTCGGGTGAAAAGTAGTATTTGCCACACGGGAGGAACGCGATTTTCACCCTTGTAGCAAAATATACTATTTCGTGGGTAATTTTTGTGCTTTGCTTACTTACTGTTCTGTGTAAATTCTGCCATTGACAAATGGAGGTTTACTAATACAGATGTATGTAGTAATCCACAAGTTGTACCAGCTGTTTCATTGATAAGTCATTCCTTGTGATGGATATAATAGGTCATACCCGAGTAGAAATTTCGGTCAGGCCACAATCAGGGCATGATCAAGCAAACCTTACCACCTGATCAGGTGCTTATTAGGCTGCCTGGTCAGGCCCTGATCAGTAATGTAACGCAAAATTCTAGGATTACGGCCAGGCCCTGATCAGGTTCTATAGCCAGGCTCTGATCAGTATTTTACAGCCAGGCGCTGATTAGGTTTGTTGATCAGGCCCCGATCAAGCTTCCTGATCAAGCTTCCTGATCAATCCCTGATCAAGCCCTGATCGTATTTGTGGATTTGTGTTTGTATCATCCGATGCTACAAAAATAATGACGAAAAAAAATTTTTAACGGTTGAGTAAGCTGAACCACTCATGCTCGGCCGCATACCAACGCTAGAACGCAATTTCACTTCAGAAAAACTTCGCATTGTTTCGACCTAACCGGGTTTCGATCCTGGACCTATCGCTCGCTCGCATTACTAATCGCACGCCCTACCTACTACGCCAAACTACTTATTAGATATTGTGAAAACTTTGATCTACTAATAATAAGAGCTTCGAATATATTTATCTAAATGATTATCCTGCGTGCTTCCGGCAGGTTAAAAGTGTACCAAATAATGGTTGATTCTTAATGAATCACACATTTCACACTGTGGCATGAAACCCGTAATAAAGACAGCCTGATGAAGACCTGATCCGGGGCGTGGCAGGCATGCCTGAGTAAGGGATGCCTGGCGCCAACCTTGCTGGCGGCCATACAGGCTTGCCTCAGTAGGGGATGCTTGATACCAACCTGAACAGGGAGTTTCTAGTATCATGTACTCTAGAAGCCAATCTGACCAAGGGTCCAACAGGTAAACCTCGGTAATTGTTGCCTGATAGCATCCTGATCAGGGGCCCAACAGGCAAACCTTGGCAAGTGTTGCCCGATAGCATCGTGATCAGGGGCCAATCAGGCATACCTTGGTAAGCATCCTGATCAGTGGCCCAACAGGCAAAACTTGGCTAGTGTTGCCTGATAGCATCCTGACCAGGGGCCAATCAGGCACACTTCGGGAAGGGATGCCTGTCAGCTCCTGTCCAGGGGCCCAACAGGCATACCTTGGTAAGTGATGCCTGATAGAATCCTGATCAGGGGCCCTACAGGCAAACCTCGGCAATTGTTGCCTGATAGCATCCTGATCATGGGCCAATCAGGCACACCTCGGGAAGGGATGCCTGTCAGCTCTTGTCCAGGGGCCCAACAGGCATACCTTGGTAAGTGATGCCTGATAGAATCCTGATCAGGGGCCCTACAGGCAAACCTCGGCAATTGTTGCCTGATAGCATCCTGATCATGGGCCAATCAGGCACACCTCGGGAAGGGATGCCTGTCAGCTCCTGTCCAGGGGCCCAACAGGCATACCTTGGTAAGTGATGCCTGATAGCATCCTGATCAGGGGCCCAACAGGCAAACCTTGGCAAGTGTTGCCTGATAGCATCCTAATCAGGGGCCCAACAGGCAATCCTTGGCAAGTGTTGCCTGATAGCATCCGGATCAGGGGCCCAGCAGGCAAACCTTGGCTAGTGTTGCCTGATAGCATTCTGACCAGGGGCCCAGCAGGCAAACCTTGGCAAGTGTGGCGTGAAAGCATCCTGACCAGGGCCATATCAGGAGTGCCCCTGTTAGGGATACCTGATGGGACCCTACTCAGGACCACAGCAGGTTTGTCTTACTCAGGACCGCCTGAACAAAGCTCAATCAGGGCCTGATAGCACATCAGGCTAGCCCTATCAAATTTCTACTCGGGTATACGCTTGTAGGTTTCCGCTGGTGGTGCCGCACATTCGCATGAAGTTACCTAACTTCCGCGAAATTCCATCGCTATGTGGCGCGTATGTCTATGTGGTTTCACGTGGACAGTGGCGCCGCGTAGTGGTGGGATTCCGTGGAAGTTGGGTAAGTTCAGGCGAGTACGCGATTCCACCGCGGAAACCCACAAGCGTTAGTTTACCTGCTGTTCCTCATGACTTGAGCCGTTCATGGGCATTGACATTGAGCGATCAGTTATGCGGAACAGCAGGTGTTATCTATCTCAAATGTCTGCATTGAGACTTCACAGATTTTGCATTGCGAGAAAAAAAACAAAAAAAAAAAAATCAAGTTGCACACCTTGCTGAAGAGTCAGTTGAAGACAGTTAAAGTCAGATAAAATCAGTCTGTTTGTAACTCCATAAACTGCGGTTGGTCCACTAACGCATGTGAGATGACGTTCAATAAAGAGAATAATTGTTATATATTATACTGATGTTGATGTGCTTTTCGTTAGATGCAAGATATCAAAGGGAGCCTATACCCCCAATATCAGCCCCATCAAATAACTGTGATACAAGGTTGCTGATTTTGTCAAATACTATTTTGGTGAAGCATTCACCGCACCGATGGGCGATATTTTTGGAATACATCTTCGTTGTTCATTGAAATGCGATTTTGAAGAATTGAAGATATCGGAAATCCCTTGCGATCCATCCACAATCTTTTCCCATCTTTCGTCTTGCCATCTTTTATCTTTTGCAAACTTTTGTCATCGGCGTTGTTATAACTTCCATAACGTATTACACGCGTTTCCGTGTCGTACGCATTTTGGTTGCATTTCAACATTTGATCACTTAGATATCTTAAAAAATTGCTCGTACACATTATGTTATGAATTATGTTCTGTATTTTTCAATTCACATGGTGCTTTCACGAAATCCGTTAGTATTACAATCTTATTATTATTTAATATTGGATAAATTTTCGACTTACCTGGAAAGAATGTTTACGTACGTTCATATGACAAATCTACAAATTATACCTCGATTTTGTTTCCATCATAACAATTTCACCATCTGTTCTACCTTCGAAACGTATCTCCATCCACAATTCCCAATATAAAGGGCTGTCGTTTTTTTCACATGCTCGAAAGACCGATTCAAACGGTGATCGGATATGATTTTCCAATCTTCATTTCTTTCGAAATCGCATTTTAATAAACGACGAAGGTGTGTTCCAAAAATTTAGGCCATTTGTGAGGCGAATCTATAATGAGAATAGTATTTCAAAACAAAAATCAGCAGCCTTGTGTCATCATTATTTCATAGGACTGATCTCGAAGGTAATAGGCCCCTCTGAACAGGAATGCATGGAATTGGCGTTAATTATTCGCCTGGTGTAGATGTACAGATTCAAGTACATGGATTGTTAACAAAATATATTAAAATCTACAGGTAGTATGTGATGCGTCGAAGGCAATATTGATTGCATTGATTCGGGCATACACGCCGTACAAAACAATTTATGAGTATTGTGATGGTTGTCGACGTGGTAATCTGCCGAAGTGTTACATCCGCATCGATGTAGCCCATTTCATCAAGACGTATGCCAATTTCTTGAAAGACGAGAGACCGATGGTGAAGAATTTCTTCCTAGCGACGATAGGACAGCTGATACTTGTACGCAATGAGAAGGATGCCGAAAAATACCTGAAGTACATCTTCACTATAAGCCTAAGTGAGACGGAAGGCTTAACGCGAGATGGGGACGAAACACACTGTGAAACCTATAAAGATAAATTAAAGGATTTCCTCACGGGTGAAACTTCCACTCTCATCGACAGCAACGAGTCTGATAGCTATCGTGATGTGTATGGTTCGTACAGTAAACAAATTCAATCATTTTTATGAAATTAACTTTTTATTCGTGTGATTCGCTTTTTTCTGAGTTATGAATTGTGGATCAGACTATCGCAATATCAGTGATCAGTTCAAAAGCAAACTAATACGATTACTTGAATTGAGGAAAGTAATATTCCGCAGATTAGCTGGATTTTTTTCTGCAAAAAATATATACCGAGCCTTTCTAACCGAGCCAGGTATGTCTAACACAGGCATAGCCGTCCCTCGTCCGTGAGTTCGGGTGCATTCACGGACGAGGGACGGTTATGCCTGTGTTAGACATACCTGAGTTAGGGTCTGTTCAGTTTCGTCAGAAAGGCTCGGTATATTATTTCTTATTCTTTTTATATAGAGGATATTGTGTATATACTGCTTTGAACTATCTACGTACTGTCGAACTGTTGTTGGATATAAAATCAAGGAACAAATTATTAAATAGAAAAAAAATTGACTGACAGGGAGAGTATCAGACCTTCGGATCATGGATTCTGCATAAAGTTTTCTGATGTTTTTTGGTTGAGCTGAAAATTAATTGTGAAAAATTAAAGTGTTACCGTCAGACCATGAACATTTCTCAGTGTGCCTGTGGTGCGTCGCGTATTAAGACCTTTTTGCCGCCCAAAATATGGAGCCCTAACGACTGAGTCTAGCAATGGGCATTTACTTCATGTTATTCGTGGTTGACCATGTCGGCGGTCAATTGAGTGCAATGCGGTGACAGATGAAATTCGTGGTGTAGTTTTATTTTGAACATAATTTCGTAAACTGTAGACTCACTCATTTTGGATGGTACATAGTCCCACATAGAATTAGGTGTAAACACAGATTATTTTACAGCAATAGTGAAGTAACTATAAATCTACGATGAGTCAATTGAATAACGGAAAGGTCACGAGATTTATCTAACTATGCGTATCAAGAGTCCTATGTTTTGGGCCGCGTAAAAATCTTCATAAGTTTCCGCGGAATCCGTTATCTATGGAAGGCTGATATCCTCTTTGCTATTAAACCGGTCCTTGTAGTAACGTCTCCAGATTCGTGCACGTTTTCTTTTCAGCAGTCGACGACGAAGAAGAAGGAGAGAGTGAATCCCAAGATGGGTGGTACGAGTGGGCAAAACAAATATTCTCCGAAGCTAAAGCAATAGTTGCGCGGGAACGTGGCGTTCGTGCAAACGCTCATTTCGTACCGAAACTAGCCGCTCGCCTTCTAAGTGACTTAAAACAATTCCCCATGTGGTCTTGTGTATTGCGAGACCAATTTGGATATGGAAGAGTGCCGGCCTCAAGTGCACCAGTTGAATCGGAATTCGGCAACCTGAAAAATCGGTTACTCCGAAACTATAGCTTGCCACTGAGAGTTGACGAACTTGTGGACATTCTTGAGGGTTACATCAAAGGCCGAATCAAGATCGCTGATGCACAGTATGCAAAGCTCAAAGTAAGAAAATAATGTCAACTTTTGGATCTTTTTACAGGATTGCACGAAAACGAAATAGATTTCTACGTGCTATTCTATGAATATACTTCTTTGATACACAGAAATTTATTGTTCACAAAAATTACAGCCTTCCGAAACGCAGGAAGATACCAGCGAGGTACTGCCGACACTACGTAATCGGAGATGTGAAAATGTGCAATCTGCACTATCGCAATCCATGTATTTGAAGGGTGTTCCGTGCTCCGTATAGGGGAAGAAGGTTTTGGTTGTCGTAGGATTTGCGTCTCGTGTGACTCTTTGTCAGAAGCGAACTTGAACGAAATCCTTTCGAGCCAGGAAGAAGAAGGTTGGGGCGGCGTGGCAGCGCAAGATGAGGAAAAAATCCAGAAGCAAGAGAAAAAAATCCAGAAGGAAGAGAAAAAAAGCCAGAAGGAAGCGGAAAAGGCCAGAAGGAAGAGAAAAAAAGCCAGAAGGAAGCTGAAAAAATCCAGAGGGAAGAGAAAAAAAGCCAGAAGGAAGCGGAAAAAGCCCAAGGAAGAGAAAAACACGTCACGTTTTATGAAAAGAGATTTTGTAGAAAATCAATTCATCGCAGACGGAAAAGTCCGAGACATTCCGATTCTCACCAACGGCCACAAAACGAAAAATGCCGTGTGGGTGAAAAATCAGTCGATTTCCCTTTCCAATACCTGCAACTTCGATGGCCACTTTCAAATCTTCCTGTGTGCCAGTTACGACTACCCTTCGGTGAAAGACAAAATAGAAACCGCTTCTACCGATAATGAATTTTTCGAAATGGTTTCCAAGGTTCGTAACGGTGGGATAACCAGCTCAACGTACAACATTCGAACCCTGATCCTCCTGAAATCTTCATCCAAGAGGAAAGACCAGGGCCACGGCTGCATTCTGATCGATTGTACTACGGACCCGAAAGCAATGTGTTCGTTACTATTGCATAATCAACCGAGCGTTCGGGAAATTTCGACGTGTGACACGTGTTCTCGGAGTCGTAGCGAGTTGTTTCACCTAATACCGGTCGAAATATCATCCTTCTCATCCGAACTGATGAACAGCTGGCTGGATGACAGGTTCTGTTTTACAAAAAATGGAAGCTGTAATACTGCTGGATGCTCGGGTCTAGTGGCAACGAACATTTCTGAAATCGGTAATTTCCATTTATGATGGTATTTTTTTTCAGCTTTTCAGTAGCCAAATCGGAGCCTATTTTTTAATCGAACGAAAAATATCAACGAGAATTGGTCGATGCATTTATATTCCATAAAATTTTCAAAGTGGTCTAAGTTTTCTTTCGGTCACCCTGTGAAGGAAAATAATACGATCCGAGGGGTGAATCATTGTTAGAGTCCCGTGTCAGTCTCTGAAGTCCCGTTGAGTCCCTTGAAGTTTATGAAGTCGTTGAAGTCTGGTGTACGCCATTTTTCGGAGTGGTTATCATCCCTCAGTACCACCAAATTTTACGAGTGTATACAATTTGACTAGACTTATTAACATAACCCACGTATAAGTTCTAGTTCAACCATGATTCGTTCGATCGCAATTTATTAATTTCATGTATTTTTATTTTTTGTTCACGATGGACAGGTAAATTTATCGCCGTGGAAATATTCAGCGAAACCGACCAAGTATCCGCCCCGGTAAAATTGAGTACCATTCCGTTAGAAATACAGGCAGGGTGTATGGCAAACAAATATGTCCTATGTGGCCTGCTGAATTATCATCCATCGGCCAGAACCAGACGCTCTGCAGATCTGAGCGATCGTGAACCTTCAGGACACTACACTGCTGTGTGTCGGAGGAAGAATGGGTCCTGGATCGAATACGATGACCTGAAAACCGACGACCGACCAAAAACAAAAAAAAAAAAGGGATTGCGAGCGACAAACGAAACGGGACTTATAAAGTTATACCCGACCTCGCTATTTTCGTGGAAATGCCTATCTCTTAACTCTTGCGGGTGATAATTTAGACAAATGTATATAACAAAGACCAAATCAAAGTGAAAAATGTATAGCATCGTATATATACAGGGTGAGTTTTCTCCGACTCTGAACGAGGGAGGGGCTTATTACTGCCAATTGCTCCGCCCCTTGGCCAATCACAACTTGTTATCAAAATCTAAGTTTACATCAAGCCGTCCATACCTGGTCTAGTCGGCTAAGGTATTGATGATCGTCGAATGAAAACAATGAAGGTCCTAATCCGCTCATTGTTTTCATTCGACTTGATGTAAACTTAGATTTTGATAACAAGTTGTGATTGGCCAAGGGGCGGAGCAATTGGCAGTAATAAGCCCCTCCCTCGTTCAGAGTCGGAGAAAACTCACCCTGTATAATATGTAGAGAAAGAGAAAGAGAAAGAGATGAAGAGCGCAGCGTGATTTAGATTCATGATAAAAATAATAATCGTTATAAATTTGATTAAAAATTCACCTGTTTTTTTATTAACACATAAAATGTCATTTTTTTTTTCAATATATATTTTTTTTTCAATATAATTTTTTTCAATATATTTAAAAACAAGAATAATAATGATAAAATTAATGATGATAACAATAATGTCCATCGTCGAACAACAACCATATTAATGAAAACGATCGGAAAGAAAAAAGAATCATTGAAAAGAGTGATAACGAAGAATAATAATAATGATAGTCCGTTAAATTTCCAAAAATAATAATGATAATATATTCGTATATTAGGATATTGGAAAAAGAAACTACTATACATATTGTTATAAAGGTACCCGTTATATCAGGGGAGGTCATAATGAGACGCCCCTGAACTTAGTATTCTGAGGAAATAGTTGATAGAAATAAGTGATACTAAATATCTGAATCACTGGTTGCTGCGTCAACCAGTATTATTGTGAAAACAGTCTTGTCCCAGACTTTAAACTCTGAACACGTATATTCACTTGCTGAATAAACATATAATTTCTTGCACCTTAAACTTGGTCTCACGTGTCGCCTTTATCATTTCGGGAGAACCCTTTATTTATTAGTAACAAGGTCGCAACCTTCGTTACATTGGTGTCAGAAGTGGGATTCTTCCTGATCCGGTAATTGGTGATTTTGTGAGTGAAAGAGGAGGTGATCAGAAAAACGACCACACAAAAGCAAACACGAAAAGTAAAACGAAAGAAAACTTCGAGATGCAAGAAGCACATATTGAACTGTCGGCGCCGCCTCCTGCGAAGCAGAGACGTGTGATCAGAAGAACTCGGGAATTACCATCCCTTTTGTCGGAGATTGAGGAGCTCGCTGCCCAAGGGTCGGCGACTTCTGGAAATCCCGCTGTTTCTCGGACGCGGACACCAGTTCCTGTGGACACTGAGGGCTTTGGAGACCCTGCTGTCCCGGAGTTGCTGAACCAGCGCCAATTAAGTTCACGACTTAATATTGAATTGAATAATTTCCGAGAGGAAAATTTGCTTGCTCAGGAACAAGCTGAGAAGGATAGACGTCTGGACCTGGAAATGCGCCGCCTCGAGCTTGAGCGCGAGCGGGATGAACGTCGAGCTGAAGTCGAAGCTCGTCGTCTCGAGTTAGAGCGAGAAAAGGAGGAACGTCAGCTAATGGTTTAACGCATCCAGGCCGATTTCCAACGTCGGCAAGACGAGATGCGCCAGGACTTGCAGCAACAACAGGACGACCTCAGGCTTCGCTTGGAACGAGTGGAGAGCCGTGGAAGTCAGGTGCTGGAAAATCAACCCAGACTGGCTTCGGGAGGCCGCGCTACACCTGCAAACCGGGTTTCGAGCCGATTTGTGTCCGCCGAGGCACCAAGGTCAGACCCACAGTTTTTATCTCGACCTGGTCCAAGCACGGCGATGCCTCTGGCACCGCTCTCACCAGAGCTTCAGACACAAGTTTGTAGCGGAGAAGTACCACGGTTTGATCAGGTCATTAGACGAAGAGACGTGGAAGCTCGTCCGTCAGTGAATTTATTAGGACGAGAGGATGTGCAGTTTCCCGCAGACCAGATCGGAAGCAGGAATCTTAATTCTAACATTTATAGGCAATATTCTTTAGGAAACAATGTTCGTGGAGATGTAGCCGGGTCGCCAGAGCAGTTGTTTACGGAGACTAATTTCGACCATTTCTCTCATGTTACTCCTAGAAATGTCAATGTGTTGCCTCCGCGTACCCTTACTAACTTGTACGGCGCCAGGGGTGGTGGAGAGAACCGTGATAGTTGCTTTGCAGGAGTAGAAGCGAGTGTTCCTCAACGTCCACCTCAGAGGGCACCGGAATTAAATCGCGAGAACTTGCGAGACATCATCTCCGAAGTGCTGTCCGGGTTCCCTTTGAATAATCTCGTGTCAGTTAATGCCGCCACCGCTCCTTCTCCGGTCACCGGTCCGTCTGCTTTTCAAGGAGTAAACCCGGGAATATTAACTTCAGACAACCGGAGTAAAAGCTCTCAGAATGTCAGACCGAGCACGTATGACGGTTCGACTCCGTGGGCGATTTATGAACGCCAGTTTTCAATGATCGCGGAATTAAATCAATGGAATTCTGCAGAGAAAGCCGCGACTTTGACCGCGTCACTAAGAGGAAATGCTCTTAGCGATTTGAGTTCTTTGTCCGACTTCGATGCGCGAGACTTTGATAAAATTTGCATCGCTCTAAAATTGCGCTTCGGAGAGGAACATCTAACTGACTTATACTTTACTCAATTTGAGAACCGCCGACAAAAGAAGGGAGAGGATTTGGCCACGCTAGGGCATGATCTTGAGCGATTGGCGCGTAGTGCTATTCCCGATTGTCTAGGATCCAGCAGAGACAAACTGACCTGTGCGCGTTTCATAAACGCAATTTCTGATCCAACTACCAAACGTGCCCTGAAGATGGCCAAACCTCCCACTCTTCGCGAAGCTATTGTAAGAGGTTTAGAAATAGAAATTCTTAATCGGGAGGATATGGGTTCTCAGCGGGTGAGACAGATCGCTGAAGAAAAACCCGCTCCTCCGGTTAAGAGTTCCCCAGCGAAACCCTCTACCACTCCTTGGCCGCAACAGAGCCAATCCAACTCCCACCGTAATAGCGAGAATAATAACGACAGGCAACAAAGCCGAAATTCTATTAAAACTTGTATTTATTTTAAGAAGAGGGGGCACGATGCTCAAAGTTGTTATGCGTTGAAAAGGCACCTAGCGAATACAGAAAATACACAGATGGACACTAATAATTCGTGGCGCGATAGACAAGATAATCGAAACCGGGATGGGTCTAATCAAAACCAATATCGGTACAGTCAGCCTTTGACTTCGCGCGGACCTGATTCTCGCGGGAATAACCGTGGACCAAGTCCTTCAAAAAACTAGACTCAGGTAGCCTCGCAGGGCAGAAGCTATCTTCCACAAATACCCTCGTTTGCCCTCCTTTCACACACTTCGTGGTGCGTGGTCTTCGTCAGTCTGGGTTGTACGCGGAGGGCTCGGTTGACGGTGTTAACTGCCTTTGGGTGGTAGACACTGGGGCCGAGGTAACTGTCGTTCGGTCAGATCTGTTAGGTTCAGCTTCACACCCGTACTCTTCTGGCTCGGCCTTACGCACGGCCACAGGAGAAGCGACTCCTGTTTTAGGCAAAGCGTTTGTTGAGATAAATGTGGAAGGTTGTATCCGTTCTTCCCACGAAGTTTTTGTGGCGGATATCGAGGACGATGGGATTCTGGGAATAGATTTTCTGTCAAAACACAAATGTCTGATTTCAACTGAGGAAAGTACTCTTTGTTCCGAAGGAAAAGAAATTGCTTTGCAAACCACGCGGTATTCAGATCCTTTACATCGCGGATCGGGGTTTTCTTCTGTCAGGGGTCTTGGGCGAGATAGTCAAACGGAATCCCAGCCTCCTTTATCTACAACCTCACAACCCGTTATTGACGTCTATGACGAACTAATTTCGGTTCTTGTTGATTCCCCGGATATCATCGAAGTAGTCGAGATTCCCGACTCCGCTGTGCCTGAGTATCTGAGAAAACTCTTAGTAGATTCTTCGGCGGAGTTGGACCCTCGACAACAAAAGGGTTTGATCGTCTTACTAAATGAATTTCGGAACGCATTTGCGAAGGATTCCAAGGATATCGGTAGATGTACCTTGGTAAAACATAAAATTAAGTAGGGAACTCGGATCCAATTAAACAAGGCGCTCGTAGGCTTCCGCTTAACGGACGGACAGAAGTAGAAAAGATGGTCTCGGATATGCGAGACAGTGACGTGATTGAACCGTCTTCAGGACCGTGGGCCTCACCGATTGTGTTGGTAAATAAAAAAGACGGAACCAAGAGGTTTTGCATAGATTATAGACAGTTGAATGATATAACCAAAAAGGATTCTTATCCATTGCCGAAAATTGATGAGACTCTAGATCTCTTAGCCGGAGCCTCTTGGTTCTCGACTATCGATTTACAGAGCGGCTACTGGCAGGTTGAGATGAACCCAGAAGATCGAGAAAAGACCGCTTTTGTAACCGGGTTAGGTGGCCTCTGGCAATTCAAAGTCATGCCCTTCGGCTTGTGTAACGCTCCGGCTACGTTTGAGCGGGTCATGGAAACAGTTTTGCAAGGTCTGGTAGGAAAGATCTGTCTCGTATATCTGGACGACATAATTGTTTTTGGCAACACCTTTGAAGAAGAGGTTCAGAATTTGAAGAAGGTTTTCGAAAGATTATTGTTGGTCGATTTAAAGATGAGCCCGAAGAAGTGTCATCTCCTTCGCAAAGAAGTTAAATTCCTAGGTCACGTCGTGTCGTCAGCAGGAATTCAGACAGATCCCGATAAAATCAAGGCGATTCGAGACTGGCCTCAATTAAAATCTAAACTTGACGTACAAAGTTTTGTAGGGCTTTGTACCTACTATAGGCGGTTCGTTAAGGGATTTGCAACCATAGCTAGGCCCTTGCATCATCTTACCGGGGAGAAGATCAAGTTCGAATGGACTTCTGATTGTGAGGCAGCTTTTCTTGAGCTTAAAGTTCGGCTCACAACGCCTCCTGTCTTAGCTTTTCCCCTGCCTGGAATTCCTGTCATTTTGGACACCGATGCTTCCTTGTGTGGCATCGGGGGAGTTTTGTCTCAAGTTCAGGAAGGTTTAGAACGAGTGGTTGGATTCTATAGTAGAGTTCTCAGCAAACCAGAGAGGAATTACTGTGTGACTCGTAGGGAATTGTTAGCTATTGTTAAGACGATATCTCACTTCCATCATTATTTGTACGGGAGGAGATTTTTGATTCGTACAGATCATGCTTCGTTGCGCTGGTTGCTTTCTTTCAAAAATCCTGAAGGACAAGTGGCTCGTTGGCTTGAAACGTTAGGCATTTATGATTTTGAGATTCAGCATCGTCCGGGTAAGCTTCATGGCAATGCTGATGCACTCTCACGCAGACCCTGTGGAGAATCAAGCGATTGTAAACAATGTGCGAGATTAGAGAAACAGTGCGATTCTTCGTCGGTTATTCGAACAATAACTTTTCAAACAGATTTGGACGAGTGGAAGGTCGCTCAAACTCGAGATCGGGTTTTGCAACAAGTAAAGAGCTGGAAAGTCGCAGGAATTCGACCAGAGTGGCAAGATGTTTCTCCGGGAGACCCAAACCTTAAGGTTTACTGGGCGCAATGGGAATCTCTGTTTCTTAGAGACGATATACTTCATCGAAAGTGGGGATCTCCGGACTTTCGGGAGATTCGTTGGCAGTTATTAGTACCCAAAAGTATGGTTCCACAGATTCTGGCCGAATTTCACGTTTCTCCAGCAGGTAGACATTTTGCTTCGAATAAGACTCTGGGACGGATTAGAGAAAGATTCTTCTGGGCACGCTGTCGCTCTGATGTGGAAGATTGGTGTAAGACTTGTGACGTCTGTAACGCCAAAAAGGGTCCTCGTGGTCGTGGCACTAGTCACATGCAAGTCTATAACACCGGAACACCTTTTGACAGAGTTGCTATGGATATTCTTGGTCCCCTTCCCGTAACTAGGAATAAAAATCGCTATGCGTTAGTCGTTTCAGACTATTTTACTAAGTGGCCGGAAGTGATTGCTATTCCAAACCAGGAAGCCGAAACTGTAGCTCGCGCGTTCGTCAAAGATTTTGTCTGCCGCTATGGTGTTCCTCTTGAGTTGCATACTGACCAAGGGACAAATTTTGAATCCATTTTGTTAGCGGAGACTCTTCGAGTCCTGGGATCTGGGAAGGCCCGGACCACGGCTTTACATCCGCAGTCAGACGGAATGGTAGAAAGACTCAATAGGACCTTACTGAGATATTTATCAGCTTTTGTAGATCAGAATCAAAGGGATTGGGACGAATGGACTCCGTTGTTCCTTCTTTCTTATCGCTCGCCGATTCATGAGACGACTGGACTTTCTCCTGCCACTATGTTGATGGGTTGTAATCTTAGATTACCTTCCGATTTAGAAAAAGGGATTCCTCCGTCTCAAAAGGACTCTCCGATAGACTACGTTATTTCCCTGAGAGACAAACTAGACGAAATCCATGATTTTGCTAGAGACAGGATTGAGGTTAGTTCAAATAGAATGAAGGCCCGTTATGATATTAGGGCAAGAGATCTTAAATTCGAGGTTGGAGACAAAGTGTGGCTCTTTCAGCCTCGACGAGAAAGAGGCAAGTGCCCTAAACTCCAAAGTAACTGGGAAGGACCTTACGTCATCTTAACTCGTATCAATGACGTCATTTATAGGATTCAACGCCGCTCGGGAACTCCTCAGAGGAGAAGAGTTTCCTCTAGAACAAAGCCTCGGGTTGTTCACCTAGACCGCCTAGCTTCGTACGTCGAGAGGGTGTCGCCGAATGATTCTGTGGAGGGACAGAAACTATTAGAAATTCGTAGAATTCTTCAGGACCAGTCACTTCCAGCTTTTTCTTCACCAACGGAGCAGAGATCGGGAGATACTTTTGGTTTCGTTCCTTGCTCCTCCTGGTCGCCGGAGTTACCGTTAGGGTCAAGGAAAAGGGGCTCTTACCCTTTCACCATTATCGTTGAGGGAATTTTAGGCTGTGGCAAAACCACGTTTATTAAGAGGTTCCTAGAGGATCCCCAAATCCTCACTCTGTTGGAACCTTTGGACGAATACGGGGACGTTAGCGGTATGACTTTGTTAAGGAGGAAGAACGTCGACCCCGTCCAGTGTGCGCATCAGTTTCAACATCGCGTTCTAATGACGATGAGGGATAGACACCTGCAGCGGACTACTTTGCCTGTTAAAGTGATGGAGAGATCGATTTTTAGTGGGAATTGTTTTGTAGAGGCCCGGAGGAGATTAGGTGAATTTGACGACGTCGAGACTCACTTATTAACCCAAACTTGCAAGATTCTCACCGATAGCTCCTCTGATTTTGACGTTGATTTAGTAGTTTATCTAAGATTATCTCCCAAGGCATCGTTCGCTCGCGTTCAGTCGCGCGCGCGAGAAGAGGAAGTAGGAATCACTCTGAAGTATTTGACAGCCCTTCACGAAGTTCACGATGATTGGTTAGTTAAACAGACTTATTCTTCTATCCCTGCTCCTGTATTAATTTTGGATGCTGAAGATTCGGCGAATGATGTTTATCGAAGTTTTTGTGAGGTTATGCGAAGTTAACCTGTCACTTGGGGGTTATGTGCCACTAGTCTGAAGCTGGTCGGTTTGTTTACTCTCTGATCGATTCAGATCTTTGTTTCTTGTTGCGCGCGCTTCTCTAGTTTGAATTCAACTTGAAGGTGATGCTAGCGACGGAAGAGGAAATGCTTAGGGATTATAATAATGGGCTCACATAAGACGAAAATTCGAATTATTGTCTTTATTCAAACGACAAATCGAACAATCTCAAGAACGAAATTAGGAAAATTCGGTTGCGAACGGCTCTCATGACGAGTACCGGTCCTCGCAGACGAACCGCATCGCTCGCTCGAGGCGTTTGCAATCGGAACAGGACGCTTTGTCCGTCAGTATCGGTTCCTGACACCCTGGACATCGCGGACCTTCTCCGATCACTGATCGGTGCAGCGTAGCGATTGCGCGGAAATCCTCTCGACCGATTCTAAACAACACAAGATCACGATTGGAAAACGAATTTTTGAAATAAACGTGGGAGGTTGGATCACTTCGAGATATTTACCGAAAGACAAAACAAGCATTACAGAAAATGCCCGGCTCGGATTTACGAGTGATTCCTTCGCCTCTCCCACATCGAACAGTGGCCCATTGACTTTCGAACCAACCCTTCAGCTCCCCCGTTGTTTTTTCTTTGACTTCTTCGAGATTGAACGCTGTGGTTAAGGCACTTATGTTTAAGAGATCTTGCAGCGAGTAAACACTCATTTTGATTAATAATTGCTTTCACCGTGTTACTTCGTCTGGGCTTGGGACGATTGTGAGGACGCTTGTGCAAGCACAAGCACGCGGAGCTTCTTTGGCAACGAATTAACAGAAAAAATTGCCAATTTTATTTATGACCAATCGGCTATTTAACGCAGTCTCTCGGTCGCTTGGAACATTCTTTTGGTTTAAACCGACACGTGCGAAACGGTAAACTGACGCGCGCTCCGGGTTGGGTTGGATTTGGCTCGATGACACGATTATAGAATCAGTTACCCCAGTTTCTTAATCACGCTTTTGTTGAGCTATTTTACAGTTTTCTTCTTTATCGGTGATGGAGAAAACATACTCCTCTGTTCTGGTGAAGGACGCTTCTTACAGAAACTTTGGCCTTTGGATCTCATCTCGTCTTCGAGGAGACATGGATTCCTACACGTCTTCAGCGAAACACGGATTTCTTCATGGATTTTTGGAAGATCGGACTCTCTCAAACTGGATATGAGCTATGATCGTTCCAATTTCTTAATTATCTTATTCGTTATTTGTCAAATACTCAATGAGTACATTTTCCAAAGAACGAAATCTCGTTTCAATGAGAAACAATGTTCCCGGAATTGAGATTGACTTCGCAATCCCTTATCCTTGTCCTGTGACTCATCCCTGTCCTCCAACTCCAGGGTGTGCTGATTTTTCCGGTCCTGATGGTCCTTCTGGGTGCGACCTTCGGTTCCTGTGTCCCTTAACCATCCCTGAGGGAGTTCCTCAACCGATCTTTCGACGGATGGTCTATTCTTCCACCGGTTGGACGTTTCTCCCATCGGTTGGACTCTTTGACTTCGCCCCGGATGGAACCTGCAGGATCTTCATAGGATCTTCACAGGATCTTCACCAAGGACACATACGAAGCGACGTTGGATTAATGGACAATTTTTGGGATTGTGGTGCTTACTATCTATCCACTTTCTGGTTTTCTGAGGTTTTCCAGAAAGTAATCGATAGGCTAATGCCGGATAGTTCTTGGGAGAACACCAGTTTCAAAGGGCCTCAGCTCTCATTTTTATGTCGATTTGTTAGTTGTTGTCGACCGTTCTTCCAAGAGTCGGGACGACTCTTCCTCAGAGGGGGGGGGTAATGTTACAAAGGTACCCGTTATATCAGGGGAGGTCATAATGAGACGCCCCTGAACTTAGTATTCTGAGGAAATAGTTGATAAAAATAAGTGATACTAAATATCTGAATCACTGGTTGCTGCGTCAACCAGTATTATTGTGAAAACAGTCTTGTCCCAGACTTTAAACTCTGAACACGTATATTCACTTGCTGAATAAACATATAATTTCTTGCACCTTAAACTTGGTCTCACGTGTCGCCTTTATCATTTCGGGAGAACCCTTTATTTATTAGTAACAAGGTCGCAACCTTCGTTACAATATATACTAATATAGACCGAATCCATCTCAAATCGGGCAGGCAAGGCTAAAATGGAAATCGTGATTTCACGGAATTTTTTCAAATTGAAATATGTTGTTGTTCGACGAAAAAAAAGTGACCCGTATTTTTTTGTTTTGGAAAAAAAAATCTTGCTACGAAGTTACGGCTATTTGAACATTTAATCGTGCGCTACCAAAGTTCTTGGAAAGGGAACACTTTTTTTTTTTAATAACGCTATATCTGCGGAACGGATCATCGCAAATACTTCATCTTGGTCTCATTTTGTAGGGTTTTTCGCACTCTTTTGGAATTCGAAGAAAAATTTGAGGATTTTAGAAAATTGACGGAATGACGTTCATTTTTCGAAAATTTAGGGAAACCCGTTTTTCTCGAAAAGTGATTTTTTCATTTTCTCAAAAATTTTACACAATATGTGGGGTAATACGACGGATATATCCTATGAGTTTCATCGATGCTAAAACACTGCTTCATATCGAGAAAAAAAAATTTCGTGCGTGACTGAAATTCGTCAATTCCTGTGCTGGTGTCTACTTTGTGAGCGTCGTTGAGATGTGTACAGATTTTTCGATCCAAATAATATTACCGAAACTTGATACATACGTACCTGAGGGAGTACATGGCCAAATACCGTATGATGTATAAGACTACCACGAAAAAAATACAAAATTTACAATCAGGGATTTATTGTAGTAATAACAATATCGTACAATAATAATATGATCATAACTACATAATATTAAATACTATATCTATAAAAAATATAATATAATATAATAATAGTATAAAATCTACAGATCTTGCATGCGTAACGCAAGCAGCTGATGCATTGAAAATGTCCTTCGTTATCTTAGTTTTCGTGCATTTTTTCATCTGAATCTCTGAATTTACATGCTGCGCTATTATTATTGCCATCTATGATTACAGTACGAATCATCATTTGCACCGTGAAATCTACATTACCGAAATGTCCCTCGTTCTATTGTTTTTGTTCTTTTATTATTTATTTCTTCAACTTTTTTTTCATTACGCACTTCCGTTGCATTGCTTCCATTGCATCGCTTCCGTTGCATCATTTCAAGATTTGATCCCACAGATCTCACTACTGACCCGAAAACGGAAGAATTTTCAATGCTAATAATAATATAATGATAAAATCTACAGACCTTGTGTGTAATGCAAGCCTCTGAAGGCATTGAAAATGTCACCTGTTCTCTCGTTCTTAGTGCATTTTGTTTTGATATATTTGTATCTGTCGCATTTTGATTTGAATTCTCTGAAACGCATTTCTGTCCCGTTCACATTTTTGTTGCATTTTAACATTTGATCCCCTATACCTCACTCTATACCATACCACGAAAATAGAAGCATACTCAACAATATTGATATACGATATTGTTATTACTACAATAAATCCCTGATTTTTAATTTTGTATTTTTTTCGTGATAGTCTTTATTAGCAGATCAATATTCGGTCTACGATGTTATACATCATACGGCATTTGGCCATTTACTCCCTCAGGTACGTATGTATCAAGTTTTAGTGATATTGATTGGATCGAAAAATCTGTACCCATCTCAAAGAAACCCACAAAGTCGACACCAGCACAGGAATTGACGAATTTCGGTGACGCACGAAATATTTTTTCTCGATATGAAGCAGTGTTTTAGCATCGATGAAACTTCGAGGATATATCCGTCATATCACCCCACATATTGTGTGAAATTTTTGAGAAAATAAAAAAATCACTTTTCGAGAAAATAGGGTTTCCCTAATTTTCGAAAAATGCACGTCATTCCGTCAATTTTCGAAAATCCTCAAATTTTTCTTCGAATTCCAAAAGAGTGCGAAAAACCCTACAAAATGAGACCAAGATGAAGTATTTGCGATGATCCGTTCCGCAGATATAGCGTTATTAAGAAAAAAAGTGTTCCTCTTTCAAGAACTTTGGTAGCGCACGATTAAATGTTCAAATAGCCGTAACTTCGTAGCAAGATTTTTTTTTCCAAAACAAAAAAATACGGGTCGCTTTTTTTTCATCAAACAACAACATATTTCAATTTGAAAAAATTCCGTGACATCACCATTTCTAGCCTGCCCGATTTGAAATGGATTCGGTCTATATGACATGAACATTTTTCGATACGAGATTTCTTTTTGTTTTTCGATTTCGATTTTAATTTTAATCATTTTCGTCGTTTTTTAGAATAACTGTTATTATCACTACGCCTATTTGTTATTATAACGTTATTATTCACTCTTTTTTTGAAATTTCTATCCTGTTCACTCGACATAAGGGGGCGTCCACAAATTACGTGAGGCGATTTTTGCGATTTTTTGACCCCCCCTCCCCCCTTGGTGAGATTTCGTGAGATTTGGCTCGACCCCCTCTCCCCCCCCTAATCTCACGTGAGATTTTTCAAAATGCGTATTTTTAGTGTAAATACGTTAATCTGTGCTTGATCGCGTTGGATTTCTAATAAAAAAACATAATTTATTAATAAAAAAAAATTACGTGATATTGGCCGAGACCCCCCCTCTCCCCCACGTGAGATTGGGTGAGATTTGGCTCGACCCCCTCCCCCCCCTAAACGCCTCACGTAATTTGTGGACGCCCCCTAATCACATACATTAGCTGTATGATAATGATAATAGTAAAAATAATTACAATAATAATAATGATAATCATAGCAACCATAATGATGATAAAAATGATAATTAAAATAATAATAATGACGATATTTTTATATTAAAAACAAGCGAGTATGCTCAAATTATGCAATTTATAAGTACAATACAATAATCACAGTAAAAATAATCATAATAATAATAATGATACAAAATATTATATAACAATAGTATGTCGAAGCACCTTACGGGATAAGGACCATAGATTTATTTAAAAAAAGTGATGTGTGTACAGAGACTGATGAGAAAGAAGAGAACAAAAATGATTTCAATGCAACTTTCGAGGGGACGGAAAAAAAAAACACAATTTCATCGTCATTCACTGTAAATATAAGGCGAACAGGAGGGAAGGGGGATGTGATTGCACGTTTTTTTGTTAGGCTAAAATGAGTGCAAGAAAAGAAATAAAAAAAATAAAAGATCAAAAAGAATGTTTAAAAATTGTAAGAGAAAAAAGTCTTGACTGGATTTGTTATTGAAAACAAAATAAATAGATGCTGGATGTCATGTGACTTCCTGCAGTAATCATCATGTCATTGTTAATTATTTAAATATATGTAATAAGGGGGCTTTGCCCCCCTGCGCGCTTCGCGCGCCAACCCCTCGATTTAGGTTGATCTTATACAGTATCGTTCTGTATTGTGAAAAAAAAGTAATTTTTTTAAATTTGCCACACTGCGTACTTCGCACGCCAAGATAGGCTTAAACTAAATATAAAGAATTTCGACACTATCATTTCCTTCACATGAGGGTTCTGAGGGATTCTTGTCATTTACGGGGTTCAAATTGGGATGGAAACATTTAGAATAGATGAGGAATTGGATACATTACCTGTTCATAATGTTTCATGATCATTCCTAATCATGTTGTTTCGACGCATAACGCATGGGGCAATTTGCAAGGGTGATTTTTTTCAAAGTGGATGAATTCCCGAAATCGGCTCACACGTTTTCGAAAAGCACATAAACAGCACGTAATTTTGGTATATACCTACTTACCTTCGATTCGGTATTGTATTCAGTAAGGGAGTGCTGAATTTCATGCAACTCACAACCGGAAATGGAAGATTCCAGCTACGGGGTTGAAGTACAAAAATCATGTATGGGGGTACAAAAAAGCACATATTCCTCGATAGGGGATGATTTTTCGGAATCGGCTCACACGTTTTCGGAGAGCACATAAAAAGCACGTAACGTTGACACGATCGCCGCCTCGATTCAAAGTCACTCTGAGCCGCGGGGTCATCGTGCGACTTGTCGGGGTAGTTTTCCTCGATAGGGGAAGATTTTTCGGAATCGGCTCACAGGTTTTCGGAAATCACATAAAAAGCACATAATTTTTGTATATACTCACCTTCGATGTGGGGTCGTATTCAGTCGTGGGGGTGCTGAATTTAACGCAACTCAGCACCCCCGCCGGAAATGGACGATTCCAGCTACGGGGTTGAAGTACAAAAATCATGTATGGGGTACAAAAAAAGCACATAAAAAGCACTTAATTTTGGTTATAAATAAAGTTCGATCCGAAATGGTGGGGGTGCCAGCTTGACCCACGTCTTCCTCCTTAAGCTGACTGCAACAGACATCTCTATCCTCACCTGGAAAAATGGCATAAAGAAGAAATTAAAGAGGGGAATGTTCGGCTTGAATAGCATCGGTCAGCATGTCCTGTGCGACATCTGTTATTATATCCAATAGTTTTAGTATTGCTTCATCAAGATATGTTGATAACATATCGATAATGAACTTTCGACGAAGTTACTTCACTGTCTCTGTGCGTGCTTGTATTTCTATAAATAATAGTGATATGAAATAATAATTATGCAACCCTTCGAACGAAAGTATTGAAGTAATCAATTGGAAACGAAAAATGATTCAACGTATCTATAATTTAGGGAAAAGTATTACTATTTATATCTGTACGGTTGAGCTAAATCAGTGTGGAACTGCAGAACTAGAAGGTTTTCTATCTCAACTACCATGTGTGTACTTCAATATAATGAAACACAAATAATAACAATTTACTAACCACGAGAACTCAGTGTTTTAGGCACAATGAACATGTACCCTCCAGAACTATTCTATCTCGATTGAGCTTATTCTCTTGCTTAGATACACATTCGTTGTGAACCCATCTCTTACAGATTCGACAAGATGAACATGCACCTTTTTTATCGTTCATGCAGTACAGGCACATATTACTCATCGATTCTGATGATGACATGAGTTGTTGGGCGATATCGTTACGATATGCATTCGGATCAAAACCCAAATTATTGCAAGGCACTCTCTTAGCAAGGCAATCCATATAATAGTACGAGAGCCCGTTACCAAAAATTTTGTATCATAGCACCGCGGGCCAAACCATATAAAATATGTAGTTTGGATGACTCTGAACCCGAAAACCCGATTTTCAGACATTTTGTGCCTTGCGTCTACCCTGAGCGGATTTTCAAAAATGCAAAAAAAAAAGCCACCCGGTATCATAGCAACGCGTCTGATCTACGGAATGTAGTTAGATGATAGCCCTGAGATACCGTAAACACGATTTTCAGACAAAAATACCCTTGCGCCTGCCTAGGAAACCATTTTTAGAGCAAAAAAATGATACACCAAAAACCGTATCATAGCAATTTGTCTGAAAATCATGTTTATACGTAGTTTGGGTTCCATTGATGCTAGAAAATCGATTTTCAGACAAAAATCTCCTTGCGTAAATTTTTTGAAGAATTACAAAAATGCAAAAAAAAAAAGCCACCTGGTATCATAGCAAAACGTCTGAAAATGGTTCGACATGATAAAATCCATGTCCCAGATGTAGAATTAACCAATATCAGACAAATTAGGTGTTGCACGGGCTCTATCAGACAAGTTTTCGAGAAAAAAAAATCGTATTTTTCCGTAGTAAGGGGTTGCATATGAGTAGGCGGCCGAACAAGTAGGTGAACTTCGGGATTTTTTATCTCGAAAACGATTTACTCAATTCAATTCTAGTTTGGCTCATTCGAAAGAGTGTACATTCAAGTACATCCCCAATTATTTTTCATTATCATCAAACTACTACGAGCGCCTTTGTCGTGGTAGGCGTGAAAGGTGATACTCGCCGCGACGGCTCACAATAAAATACCAAGATTCCGAGCACTGGGTTGGTCGGAGAAAAAAAACAACGATGGATTCCTAAAATATAGAGTATAAGGGAAAAGTTGTCGTAGGATTTATTGTTTTATATTTTTTTTTTACGAAATGGCAAGTTTTTGAACATTTTAATAGCAATATTTACCCAAAAATTGACCTTTTTTGTTCAATAAAATAAAAAAAAAAGAATAGTCTTAAAAACAAAATTAAAAACAAAATCTCACGAAAAACTTTTCGTAATGTATGGAATTTAAAAAAAAATCGATTTTTTCGACTTCCTGAGGCACGTAGGCACACGAGCGTACCAAGCGGAGGGGCATTTGCCGGGCGCCCCAAGAAGTTCTACTCGTTTTCAACGCTATGCGCAAGGCACAAAATGTCTGAAAACGGTATTTTCGTAATCTCGGTAATCATACGAAAGATTTGGAACCAATTTGGGCCGCGTTGCTATGATACAGGGTGGCTTTTTTTTCTTACATTTTTGAAAATTCGCTCAGGCTAAACGCAAGGCGCAAAATGTCTGAAAATTGGGTTTTTAGTAATCGAATAACCAAAACTACGTACATTTTCGAAATCAGACACGTTGCGATGATACGAGGTGGCTTTTTTTTGCACAGCAGAAATCACCCCCCGCAGCTGTGCAAGGGTTCTGGAGTCTACTACTCGCTAGACGGGTTCAGGGTCATCTAAACTAGTAATTCTATATGGTTTCATCCGCGTTGCTATGATACATGGTTTTGGTAACGGGCTCTCGTACTATAATACATCACGAAAGCGGCGCAATTGTAACTATCTCTTTGCATCGATCGATAATTTGCCAATCAATGCTGCATAGATTGTTTCTTCCTTCCGGATTACACTCTCCAAGATATCTACGAAACGCTTCGACAGCGCGATCTCCAGAGTGTGCTTTGATTAATGGATCAAGATGCGTGATGGTTTTTTCTTTTATGTTGAGTACCAACAGACACCAATGGGAATTGTAGCAATACGGTAAGAACACCATACCACAAAACTCGAAATTGATATTGTACATTGGCCATGACTCGGGTTTTTTTTTGTACGTGATAATCACCAATCATAGATTGTCTGACAGGTGGGAAAAAATGAAACGTTGTCATTCCAGTCTTTACTGTTGATAATCATGTAGCTATCAATGACGGAGCCATCAATCCATTTCTTCGGCTTCAAGGTACAGAACTCGTTCGACCACAGTACGTGGTGTTCAAGTACGCAAAAGGAATTTTTTTTGAAAGGTACTGAGCTACTGTAATATAGCGTCTATTAGCACGCAGATAGTGATCCACCAGGTTGCCAGGAGAATTATCAAATGATGCCACATTTGTTCTATCGATCTCCGACGAATCCAATACCTTGCCACTACATTTTTTCTTCAAGTTTTCCTTCGTCTTCAGTAAGTTGCAGTTCCTTCAGCTTCAAGTCAGTTTTTTCTCCTGTCTTGGGTGGGTCCAAGTTTTTTTTACTAACTGGAAGTTTTCCTTCGTCTTCAGTAAGTTGCAGTTCCTTCAGCTTCAAGTCAGTTTTTTCTCCTGTATCGGGTGGGTTCAAGTTCTTTTTACTTACTGAAAGGATACCCATCTGCTTTTGATTATTACCCACGTTGTTTCCTGCTGATGTAGATGTAAGTTGTTTAATAATGCCGCGTCCTAATTTTGTGGCACCATCGATAATGCGAAGGTGGTTTAACAGGAACCTATTTAATGAAATTGGCGAATTGAAACCGTAATCGCGTCTCATTATTCTATAGTAGCATTCGGATCCCGTAGATGTCGAAACAGTATTTGGAGATGAATAATGTTTGCGCATTACGTTCGTCCAGGCTGGAAATTGCTCGAACAACATTATTAGGTTGTTAGTGATCTTCGGTAAGTAATATTTGTTCGCTACAGAAGTCAATGCGCCGGCATTACTCGAACACAAGAGTAAGCTGGAATTATAAAGTTCATGCACGAATTTTGAAACTTCATTGCGATCGCCACGTTTGTTGTTAAATTTGGGATCGTCTCCTTCTTTAGCGTCACTCTCGAAATTGTCTTTCTTCTCGTAGTACCTGCCGTGATCGAACGTCTGAATTTTTTTTTTCTAGCCAAGATTTCCTGTTGCAACATTCTGTACCTTCGTCAGCGTTCTCACTTTGACAGACGACAAACATCGCTGTCATTACTTGCTGTAAAAGCTGAAAGTCCTCTAACTCTAACGAAAAAGCAATGCACCTGGCATAAAAATCACTCTTTACCCAGTTATGTCCCGAAAAAAATTTCCATCTTAGTACAGCTTTTATGAGATGTGCTCGATCCCGTTTGATTAGACAGCGAGGTAGAGTGTCATTTTGCTGTATTCAAAATCTGTAGCATTTCGAGAGATAATCATGGTAGTAACAGCCGTTGCAAGCCAAGCAGATGGCATTTAAAAGAGCCATTGAACAGTCTGCTACTACTTCTTCGGGTTGTAACGGAGTGGACTAGTCCACTCCGGGACCTCGCCTCCACCTACCCGGGGAACGACCACAGGATAAATAATCATGCCTAGGACGGGAATCACCAAAGCTCGCTCAAGGGATCCTAGCGTTTAAATAGCCTCAGATACTGCCGCCTTTTATTTTATATTTCATATTCTCCCGCCTCGAGACACCGCCCAGCAACGAGGGACTCTTCGCCGCATCGCCTCAACACCTAGCCGGTGTCCTGGAAGCTGCGGAGCTAGTAGTCGTGCCCTGAAGGAAGTACTCTCTCGCCTACACCCCGGGGAGGGCTGCAAAAACGAATCCTCGCCTCCGCCACACGCATAAGACCCGGCCTGGTCCCCCGGGCAGCTGAATACCACCTCACCCCCCGGGCGCCATCTACCTCGTCGCCAGCAAAGGGCACGGCGAAAACCGAGCGGCCGAAAGGCCCGGCTAGGTCGAACTACCACCGCTGGAAGCGCCACCGTGCCGGCGAAACGCACGCCGTCTCTGGGCATCGCCATTCTCGTCTTAGCGCTTGAGATAACCAGTCGTCTTAGTTTTGTTGCTCTTTTATTTTGCTTTTGCTTGTTAATATTGCGTTACCGTTAGCTTTTTATTTGTTATTCTCTTTTTGGTTTCGTGAGTGTTACCGAGGGCTTGTTCATCCCGAGGGACATCAGTTAAAGGTAGGCTTTCGCTTTCACCCCGACACCCCGTGTATCTTCTTTGGATTTAGAGTATCGCCCTGTGTCTCCGTCCGAGCCACAGGTAGCCGCCACATAAAGAGGCTTTGGGTTCGTCACGGGTTGTCGTGGATTGTCTAAAATTGCTAATTATTGTTTTTCTTTTGCTTTTGATATTTTATTTGGCTTGTATTATATTATCTTGTTAGATGAATGGATCTCTTGAGTTGTTAGATATTTCTGCCGTTCCGCATGAGAGTGTGTGTGAGTCCGCTGTCTCTAGAATGCCTGTATGAGTGCGTGAGTGCGAGCGAGAGGAAGTGAGCGGCCCTCGGGTGTCCTCCTTCCCCCTCACCCAGCCTTCTGCTGCTTATTTTCTTATTTAAGCTCTGTTGTTCGCTAGCGTTAGGATTTTCGGCCGCAAGGCTTGTAAAGTTGTTCACCTATCGGAGGGTTAAATTCCGCATCTGACTTTTTCTTTCGTATTTACCGTTTTCTTGCTTTGAATAAATTAGTATTATTTTGCTTCAAAACTTCATGAGTGTTAGTTGCCTTGACCCCTCGTTCCCCTCTTCCGCTGGCTTGCCGGCCTAGTCTTGATTCCGCTTCTTTTCTTTCCGTTTTGTAATTTTTCAGCGGCACATTAGTGCCTGGCGCCCTGTCCTTTTGTAATTTTTGGATTTTATTTGATTTTGTATTAATTTGGCGGGATTATTAATTGATGCTTTATCCCCGGCTTTAATAATAGTCTCGTTACAGGGTATAGATGCCCCGCTGTTTATCCAAGCAGAAATCCATGTGGAAATGCAGAGCGTGTCGCTACAGTCGGTAAGCATTTGAGCAAGAGTGAATATTTTACCTCCCAGACGGATTACAATATTGAAGAGAAATACGTGACCACTTTTATGGCCATCAAATACGTCGACAGCTTTTACAAAACGTCCAGAGGCATCCAAAGAGACGAAAATCTTCAATTTCGCTGCTTCGTTCCATAATTCTAACTGATTATCGGTCCAATACCAAAAAATTAGTGGTACTGTCGATATTTCTCGGATACTCGGTTTCTGATCCATCATAGAGAGTGCTGAGGTGATGGGATCTCCTGGAAATGCAGCTAGTCCGATATCTTCATCCTCAGCTTCCTGCCGTGCAGTTCGATATACGTTCGTACTATTCAAGAACGGAGGTGCTGTGCCGGACTCACTCAACACTTCATTGGCCTTTAGTTGTTTGTAATGGGATGCTTTTATGCCCCTCAAATCTTGTTTTGCTTCTTTTCTCTCACCTCCTGCCAATCTTAGTCTTTTGAAGTGTGGTATTCCGGTTGTGTCTGAGGTAGTGATGAATATCTTGATGCCAGTTTCAGGATTTGGTATTTCCTTGCACTCACCGTCTATCCGTGCTTCACATTCTTTACGAGACCCGAAGAATTTAAAGTACGAAGAGTCTTGCCATTTATAGACTTGTGCTTTTGAAAAACTCCACGCACACGGCAATGGATGTTTTGCATATATCGCTTTTCTGATGATAACCGACCACGGTGGGTTTAGGTGCACGTAAGTGCAACCATCTTTGTAAATTGATTCCACAGGCTTCATCCGCTGCCAAGTTTCCTCATCTAAGTTTATACAAAATTTGAACTCTTTCAAGTTATGTAAGAGACGACCACGCTTTTGTTTTTCACGTTTCTTTTGTTTTTCAAGTTCTGCACGAGAATTTTTTATTATTGTCATTTTTGTGTTTTTTTTTGTTTTTTTTTTAATACGAAAACTGGTATTGTTAACTAAACTTCGAAAGAAATAAACGATTTTAGCCACATTCGGTCACATCTCGCAGCCATTTTCGAGAAAAATAGTAATATTGTCAGATATAATTACATTCGGTCACGTCTTATAGCCCTTTTGGATAAAAATACTAATATTGTTCGGTTCAGTATCAATAGTAACAATCCGAGCCCGCTAAAACGAAACAATAATTATTCTGAAGACATGTGCTACATAGAAGCGTGCCAGTTGAGAAAACCGTGTGGAAATTTCTACTTTATCGACGAGGGTTTATGACAATTGTCCACTGTCGATAAGAAGGATAGAACGTCGTCGATGTCGGGTTTCTAACCCACGCCAATATCAAATTGACCAGAAGCAAATTTGATTGTTTTCGACATTTTTGTTATTCAAAGCCAGAATTGATAATACCTACCTATTTATTGAAATGTAGATAGCATACATAAATGTGTATGCCATACAAAAAGTGCAGCAATCATCCTTACGAAACATATGAAATACAATTTTCAGGCCAAAGTTGAAAAAAAAAAATTTAGAAGCTTGTTGCAATTACCACATTTTGAAGAATTATGCAACGGTGAACTCAATACAGTTTCGGACAAGTAAATTAGATGAGATGAAAGTAGATCGTATAAAAATGATTTAAAAAGATTGAAAAATATTGAATTGAATCTTGGGCGATAATGGCTGGGATTCCCTGTACGCAATCATGTCTGTGTGAATGTAATATTATGTATGCGCAAACAAAAGGCGTATATTATATATATTAACGCTGGACAGACTCCTAGGGTGCGTGGGGGCTGCTTTGCTGCTTAGGATTTTGAGAAATTTTGCTGCAAGCATTTTGAGAAAAGACACTCATGGCCGGGAACTCATCTGCACGGCTCGGAGGGCTTTGAAGGATTTGGTACAGCAGAGTTGTCCGTAGTCTAATCAGAGATGATCACTTTCGATACGATCTATTCAGTTGTAGACCAGATGAGAAAGTTTTCGTGGAAAATCAACAAAACAATTAACTATGCTATGGAAAATAATTTCATCTCGACTATTATCTCAGAAAGCTTGCCTTCTGATATGGGCAGCCCCTACACATCATAGAAATCTGACCAGGGTTGAAATATACCTATACCCTGTACTTTACATATGGATATTATATATGGGGCATTCCACGCCAACTCGTCAAGTGTTAAACCCCGACGATCTCAAAATCTTTTCATGTTTCTTTCTGACATTGTAGTCAGAAAAAAGAGAGGCAGAAAAAAGACCTGGGACTAGCCCGAACCGAACTTTACTTACTTTTACATTGTAGTCAGTAAAAAACGCGTCCTGATTTTTTTTTTAGATTTTTCTATCAAACCGTTAATTTGTTAGACATTTTTTATGTTTATTGAGACAGCCCCTTTGAAAATCTGAAAACATTCTCAAAAATCCAGTGGATGACACAAAAGAGCCCCCGTTCAGGAAAAAGTGGGCCGAATTTTTTATATATTTTTTTTGTTCACTTAATTTGGAATTTTTAAATTTTTTTAGACTAGAATGAACACAGGATCAAATTGTAATCGTCAAATAAGGGTGAATTGGTGAAACCGAACGTTTCCGAGTCGATTGAATCTTATTCTACGCTTGAAATTCTATCCTGTGTTGCATAATTTCAGTTTTTAAATTTTTCAAATTCCGATTTGAGTGAAAAAAAAGAGAGAAAAAATTCGGCCAACTTTTTACTGAACAGGGGCTCTTTTGTGTCATTCACTGGATATTTGAGAATTTTTTCAGATTTTGAAAAGGGCGTTTGTCCATAAACTTGGAATAGTATATTACGATACTAGTGCAAAAGGTCTGTTTTCGCACGAGTGGGAAGTTTGTCAATGTCAACAATCTCACGAGTGGAAAAACGACTTTTGCACATGTATCGAACCAAATTTTATATCACAAACGTGGGTGAAGTCCGATTATACGCACGCTCGCGTGCGTAAAGTCGCACCTCACGCACGGAGTGATATAAAATTTATAACAAATTAACGGTTTGGTAGAAAAAGCTGAAAAAATTCAGGATGCGTTTTTACTGGGTAGAATGTAAGATTTTTTTTTTTATTGGGTTTTTCGGGGTTGAATACTGGTCGAGTTGGCGTGGAAGGCCTCATATTTAAATATACATCGTATGTATACACAAAAATTATGTATACACATATAAACATAGGGTCAGGAGTGCTTTTTTGAGATTAATGAATCATATAGAAAACCTTGAAGTGAATAAAAAGCGTGAGGTCAAATGATGGGTGATGATCTTTCAATCATCGGACTGCTTTTATATAACTTATATAGCCTATGTTACTCGGGCAGACCTGAGGAACAATTTGGTGCAAGTTTTATGTAAATCGGTCCACTGGTTCTCGAGTTTATCGGTAACAAACAGACAAACGCACGAACTCCTTTATATATTAGTATAGATATAGATATAGCCTATGTTACTCGGGCAGACCTGAGGAACAATTTGGTGCAAGTTTTATGTAAATCGGTCCACTGGTTCTCGAGTTTATCGGTAACAAACAGACAAACGCACGAACTCCTTTATATATTAGTATAGATATAGATATAGATATTGTTACAAAGGTACCCGTTATATCAGGGGAGGTCATAATGAGACGCCCCTGAACTTAGTATTCTGAGGAAATAGTTGATAGAAATAACTGATATGAAATATCTGAATCTTCTGGTCGCTTCGACGACCAGTATTATTGTAAAAACAGTCTTGTCCCAGACTTTAAACTCTGAACACGTATATTCACTTGCTGAATAAACATATATTTTCTTGCACCTTAAACTTGGTCTCACGTGTCGCCTTTATCATTTCGGGAGAACCCTTTATTTATTAGTAACAAGGTCCCATCCTTCGTTACATTGGTGTCAGAAGTGGGATTCTTCCTGATTCGATATTTGGAGATTTTGTGAGTGAAAGAGGAGGTGAACATAAAAACGAGAATACGAATACGAGAATGAATACGAATACAACGATGAACAACGAAGAAAATGCAGCACCGGTAGCACCGTCTCCGCCCAAGCAGCGACGCACTACTCGGCGCACACGCGAACTCCAATCTGTTATATCGGAGATCGACGAGATTGCCGCAGCAACCCGAGGGCCTGCGACGTCCGCGACTCCTGATGTTCACCGGCCACAGCTGCCACTTTCTGGGGAAGGAGAAAACCCCGTGAACTCTCCGGTTCAAGTTTTACCCTACCAACATCAGCTTCTGGTGGAACAACGACTCCATGCTCGATTGAATGCTGAGGGAGAGCTTCGCCAACTGGAGGTTGATAATACGCGCGAAGAATATCAACAAGCAATTGAGATTCAACGCATTCGAATCGAGCGGGAACGAGAAGAGCGTAGACGTGAGTTAGACGCTCAGCAACGCGACTTGGAGATCCAACGCCTCGAGCTAGAACGTGAGAGGGACGAACGTCGTTCGGAGGTAGAAGTTCGTCGTCTCGAACTAGAGCGAGAAAAGGAGGAGCGTCAGTTAATGGTTCAGCGCATCCAGTCCGACCTTCAGCGTCGTCAGGATGACATGCGCCGGGACCTGCAACAACAGCAGGACGACCTCAGACTTCGCTTGGAGCGTATGGAGAGCCGAGGAGTCCAGGTGCTGGAAGATCTACCCAGACCGACTTCAGGAGGCCGCGCTACGCCTCCAAACCGGATTTCGAGTCGTTTTGTGTCCGCCGAGGCACTAAGGTCAGATCCACATATTTTACACCGACCTGCTTCAAGCAGAGCGTTGCCAATCGCACCGCTCTCGCCAGAGCTTCAGACCCAGGTCTGTAGTGGGAATTTGCCACATTATGACCAGGTCGCTGGGCGTAGAAACGAAGAAGCTCGTCCGAATTTAGGTCGAGAGGATGTGCAGCTTCCCACAACCCAGACCGAAAACAGGAACCTGAATTCTAAAATCTACAGGCAATATTCTTTAGGTAACGATGTTCGCAGAGATGTTGCCGAGTTACCAGAGCAGTTGTTCCCCGAGACTAGTATCAACCATTTTAACAATGTTACACCTAGAAATAACAATGTTCTGCCTCCGCGCACCTTAACAGACTTGTATGGCGTCGGGAGAGGTGGAGAGAATCAGGATGGTTTTGGAGCCAGAGTGGAGGCTCGGAACCCTCGGGATTTGTCGCGAGGTTTACCGAGTGAGAACATTGTGCTGGACCAGGAGGGTCTGAGGGCATTGATCGAGAGGGTGAACGAAAACGCGTGTAGAAATTTATCAAATCCGACCTACGCGAACACGGGTGTCTTTCAACAGCTTCCTCTGGGAACTTTGCCTGATGTTCCTGTGAATAACCTCGCGTCGAGTCATTCCGCTGCCGTTGGTGTACCGGTTGTAGAGCCATCTATGCGTCAAGGGTTCGTCTCAAACGTGCCTTTGAACCAGGGTCAGATGCCTCCAGCCTTCCTGTCCAATTTCTTGCCAAGCGCGGTCTCGAACGGATTGAACCCAGGAACATTGTCCTCACACCACCAAAATAGAAGTTCACAGAACGTTAGACCCAGCACGTATGACGGTTCGACTCCGTGGGCGATTTATGAACGTCAATTTTTAATGATTGCGGAGTTGAATAACTGGAATTTCGCAGAAAGGGCCGCGACTTTGACCGCGTCTCTGAGAGGGAATGCTCTGAGCGCACTGAGTTCACTAACTGATTTAGATGCACGAGACTTTAACAAAATCTGTACCGCTCTGAAATTGCGTTTCGGTGAGGAACATCTTTCGGACCTGTATTTCACTCAGTTCGAGAACCGGCGGCAGAGGAAGGGGGAGGATCTGGCCACCCTTGGTCATGATTTGGAGCGTTTGGCGCGAAGCGCGATTCCCGATTGTTTAGGTTCCAGCAGGGACAAATTAACTTGCGCGCGATTTATAAACGCGATTTCCGATCCGACTACTAAGCATGCTTTGAAAATGGCTAAACCTTCAACTCTTCGCGACGCAATTGTAAGAGGATTGGAGATAGAGATTCTCAATCGAGAAGACTTCGGTTCTCAGCGAATTAGACAAATCGCTGAGGAAAAACCCACTCCTTCAACTAAGAGTCCCCCAACGAAACCCTCTGCCTCTCCTGTTCCACAACAGAGCCAATCTAGCTCCCACCGAAGTAGCGGCGGTTATAACGACAGGCAACAAAGCCGAAATTCTATTAAAACTTGTATTTATTGCAAGAAGAGGGGGCACGATGCTCAAAGCTGTTATGCGTTGAAAAGGCACCTGGCCAATACAGAAAATACACAGATGGACACTAATAATTCGTGGCGCGATAGACAAGATAATCGAAACCGGGATGGATCTAATCAAAACCAATATCAGTACCGTCAGCCTTCGTCTTCGCGCGGACCTGATCCTCGCGGGAATAACCGTGGGCCAAGTCCTCCAAAAAACTAGACTCAGGTAGCCTCGCGGGGCAGAAGCTATCTTCCACAAATACCCCCCTTTGCCCTCCTTTCACACACTTCGTAGTGCGTGGTCTTCGTCAGTCCGGGTTGTACGCGAAGGGCTCGGTTGACGGTGTTAACTGCCTTTGGGTGGTAGACACTGGCGCCGAGGTTACTGTCGTTCGGTCAGATCTGTTAGGTTCGGCTTCACACCCGTACTCTTCTGGCTCGGCCTTGCGCACGGCCACAGGGGAAGCGACTCCTGTTTTAGGCAAAGCGTTTGTTGAAGTAAATGTGGAAGGTTGTATCCGTTCTTCCCACGAAGTCTTTGTGGCGGATATCGAGGACGATGGGATTCTGGGGATAGATTTTCTGTCAAAACACAAATGCTTGATTTCAACCGAGGAAAGTACTCTTTGCTCAGACGGGAGAGAAATTTATTTACAAACCACGCGATATTCAGATTCTTTGCATCGCGGATCGGGTTTTCCTTCAACTGTCAGGGGTCTTGGACGGGATAGTCAATTGGAATCCCAGACTCCTCTTCCTACCACGTCACAGCCAAGGATTAACGTCTTCGACGAGTTAGTTTCTGTTCCTTTTGATTCGCCAGATATAATCGAAGTAGTTGAGATTCCCGACTCAGCTGTCCCTGAGTATCTCCGGAAGTTGCTAAAAGATTCATCCACGGAATTGGACGCTCAACAACAGAAGGGTTTGGTCAGTTTGTTGAATGAATTTCGGAACGCATTCGCGAAGGATTCAAAAGATATCGGCAGATGCACCTTGGTAAAACATAAAATTAATGTAGGGAACTCGGATCCAATTAAACAAGGCGCTCGTAGACTCCCGCTGAACGGACGGACAGAAGTAGAAAAGATGGTCTCGGATATGCGAGACAGTGACGTGATTGAACCGTCTTCAGGGCCCTGGGCCTCGCCGATTGTGTTGGTGAATAAAAAAGACGGAACCAAGAGGTTTTGCATAGATTATAGACAGTTGAATGATATAACCAAAAAGGATTCTTATCCGTTGCCGAAAATTGATGAGACTCTGGATCTCCTGGCCGGGGCCTCTTGGTTCTCGACTATCGATTTGCAGAGCGGCTACTGGCAGGTTGAAATGGACCCTGAAGATCGAGAAAAGACCGCTTTTGTAACAGGGTTAGGTGGCCTCTGGCAATTCAAAGTCATGCCTTTCGGCTTGTGTAACGCTCCGGCTACGTTTGAGCGAGTTATGGAAACAGCTTTGCAAGGCTTAGTGGGAAAGATCTGTCTCGTGTACCTCGACGACATAATTGTTTTTGGCAATACCTTTGAAGAAGAGGTTCAGAATTTGAAGAAGGTTTTCGAAAGATTATTGTTGGTCGATTTAAAGATGAGCCCAAAGAAGTGTCATCTCTTTCGTAAGGAAGTTAAATTCTTAGGTCACGTCGTGTCGTCAGAAGGAATTCAGACAGATCCCGATAAAATCAAGGCGATTCGAGACTGGCCTCAATTAAAATCTAAACTTGACGTACAAAGTTTTGTTGGGCTTTGTACCTACTATAGGCGGTTCGTTAAGGGATTTGCTACCATAGCTAGGCCCTTGCATCATCTTACGGGGGAGAAGGTCAAGTTCGAATGGACTTCCGATTGTGAGGCAGCTTTTCTTGAGCTTAAAGTTCGGCTCACTACGCCTCCTGTTTTAGCTTTTCCCCTGCCTGGAATTCCTTTCATTTTGGACACCGATGCTTCCTTGTGTGGCATCGGGGGAGTTTTGTCTCAAGTTCAGGAAGGTTTAGAACGAGTGGTCGGTTTCTACAGTAGAGTTCTCAGCAAACCAGAGAGGAATTACTGCGTGACTCGTAGGGAATTGTTAGCTATTGTTAAGACAATATCTCACTTCCATCATTATTTGTACGGGAGGAGATTTTTGATTCGTACAGATCATGCTTCGTTGCGCTGGTTGCTTTCTTTCAAAAATCCTGAAGGACAAGTGGCCCGTTGGCTTGAAACGTTAGGCATCTATGATTTCGAGATTCAGCATCGTCCGGGTAAGCTTCACGGTAATGCTGATGCACTCTCACGCAGACCCTGTGGAGAATCAAGTGATTGTAAACAATGTGCGAGGTTAGAGAGACAGTGCGATTCTTCGTCGGTTATTCGAACAATAACTTTTCAAACAGACTTGGACGAGTGGAAGGTCGCTCAAACTCGAGATCGGGTTTTGCAACAAATTAAGAGCTGGAAAGTTGCTGGAGTTGGTCCAGAGTGGCAGGATGTTTCTCCGGGAGACCCAAACCTTAAGGTTTACTGGGCGCAATGGGAGTCTCTGTTTCTTAGAGACGATATACTTTATCGAAAGTGGGAATCTCCGGACTTCCGGGAGATTCGTTGGCAATTACTAGTACCCAAAAGTAAAGTTCCACAGATTCTGGCCGAATTTCACGATTCTCCAGCAGGTGGACATTTTGCTTCGAATAAGACTCTGGGACGGATTAGAGAAAGATTCTTCTGGGCACGCTGTCGCTCTGATGTAGAAGATTGGTGTAAGACTTGTGACGTCTGTAACGCCAAAAAGGGTCCTCGTGGTCGTGGCACTAGTCACATGCAAGTCTATAACACCGGAACACCTTTTGATAGAGTAGCTATGGATATTCTTGGTCCTCTTCCTGTAACTAAGAACAAAAATCGCTTTGCGTTAGTCGTTTCAGACTATTTTACTAAATGGCCGGAGGTAATTGCTATTCCAAACCAAGAAGCTGAAACTGTAGCTCGTGCCTTCGTCAAGGAATTTGTTTGCCGGTATGGTGTTCCTCTTGAGCTTCATACCGATCAAGGGACGAATTTTGAATCTCTTCTGATGGCCGAGACTCTTCGAGTCCTGGGATCCGGAAAGACCCGGACCACGGCTTTACATCCACAATCAGACGGGATGGTAGAAAGACTCAATAGGACCTTGCTGAGATATTTATCAGCTTTTGTTGATCAAAATCAGAGAGATTGGGACGAATGGACTCCGTTATTCCTTCTTTCTTATCGCTCTGCGATTCATGAGACAACTGGACTTTCTCCTGCCACTATGTTGATGGGTTGGAACCTAAGATTGCCTGCTGATTTAGAAAAAGGAGTCCCTCCGTCTCAAAACGACTCCCCGATAGGTTATGTCGTTTCTCTGAGAGAGAAACTTGACGAGATCCATGATTTTGCTCGGAACAAGATTGAGATTAGTTCAAATCGAATGAAGGCCCGTTATGATCTTCGGGCAAGAGATCTGAAATTCGAAGCTGGAAATAAAGTTTGGCTCTTTCAGCCTCGCCGAGAGAGGGGCAAGTGCCCTAAACTCCAAAGTAACTGGGAAGGACCTTACGTCGTCGTGACTCGTATTAACGACGTCATTTATAGGATCCAGCGGTGCACGGGAGCACAGTCGGGGAGGAAGTTACCCTCTAGAGCGAGACCCCGGGTCGTTCACCTGGATCGTCTGGCCCCGTACGACGAGAGGGACTCGTCGGTTGATTCTGTGGGGGGTCGGAAACAATTAGAAATTCGTAGAATTCTACGGGACCAATCGCTTCCAGTTTATTCTCCGCCGAAGGAGCGGAGATCGAGAGATACTTTTGATTTCGTTCCCTGCACCTCCTGGTCGCCGGAATTGCCGTTAGGGTCAAGGAAGAGAGGCTCTCATCCTTTCACTATTACCGTCGAAGGAAATATAGGTTGTGGCAAGACCACGTTTTCTAAGAGGTTCCTGGAAGATCCTCATATTCTCACTCTGTTGGAACCTTTAGATGCGTACAGGGACGTTGGCGGTGTGAATTTGTTAGAGAAGATGTACGCCGACCCCAACAAGTATGCGTATCAGTTTCAACACCACGTTCTGATGACGATAAGGGATAGACACCTGCAGCGGACTACTCTGCCTGTCAAAGTGATGGAGAGATCGATTTATAGTGGGAATTGTTTTGTTGAGGCTCGAAGGAGGTTAGGAGGTTTCGAAGACGTTGAGTCCCATTTATTGGTTAGAAACTGTAAACTTTTCGCCGATAGCTCCCCTGATTTTGACGTGGATTTGATTGTTTATTTGAAATTATCTCCCGAGGTGTCCTTCGCTCGCATACGATCTCGAGCACGAGAAGAGGAGGCGGGTATTTGTTTAGAGTATTTGTCAGCTCTCCACGAAGTTCACGAGGATTGGTTAATTAAACAGACGTATTCTTCGGTTCCTGCTCCCGTATTAATTTTGGACGCGGAAGCTGCGGCAGATTCTGTCTACAGAAATTTCAGTGACGTTATGCGGGGTTAGCTTTCGCTGTCAATTGGGGTTATGTCGTGATCGCTCTGAAGTGGGTTTTCGACTGTGTTCAACTTTCGCTTCGGCGGTTTTCGGTTCTTGGCTTCGGTAACCTTCGGTTCTTCTTTATTCTGTTAGCGTGTTGTATTCTCGTTGGCTTTGGAGGATTGGAGATAACAACTATTTCATGACTAGGGAGTCAAAGAACACTCATACGCACATGACTAGATTGAACGACGTTTATTTATCGAGAGATATTGACAACAAAAACGAGATATATTGAACGCTCATGAGAGGTATCGCTCTTCGGTTACCAGGCGCATCGCCGTCTCCATCTGGTTACACTCCGCGCAGGGTTCTTCTTTCTTTTCCGGGGTGGTGAAGATCGGTTTTTTGCACCACGCGCACCGCAACCCCTCGCCGATGAACGAACGGTGTACCTCCGCTAGGGTTCGGAATTCTTGCTTCGGGATGCTGAAAACAGAGAGATTGAGAATTTCGATGTTTTAAACGGAACTTTTGAGAGGCAGCTTTTGCTTAGGCTGGTTTCGATGCCTACCAGGTCACGAAGCAGTTTCGGCAGTGGAACCCGGGCCATGTCTGTAGAGTCACGACCTCTCCGCGTCCACATTTCACTTGACTCCATGTTTCTTGAAACCATTCTTTGACCTCTGCCGCGGATTTTCCTTTTAGTGGTGAGAAGTCGATTGAAGACGACAGACTTGCCACGTTCAAAATATCTTGCTGTCCGAATTTGATGCTTGCTTCTCTAGGGGTAGGGAGTGTTTGCGCGAACATGTTGATTCTTCGGGTTTTTAACGACTTGTGAGGATGTTTGTGTTTCTGCAAGCGTCTTTAGCAACGGATTCACACAAACAATTGCCAATTTTATTTATGACCAATCGGCTAATTAACGCAGCCTCTCGGTCACTAGGAACATTCTTTTGGTTTTAACCGACACGTGCGAAACGGAAAACTGACACGCGATTTGGTGAAGGTTGGATTTGGCTCGATGACACGATTATAAAATCGGCTACCCCAGTTGAGCTATTTTACAGTTTTCTTCTTTATCGGTGATGGAGATAACAAACTCCTCTGTTCTGGTGAAGGACGTTTCTTGCAGAAACTTTGACCTTTGGTTCTCATCTCGTCTTCGAGGAGACACGGATTCCTCCACGTCTACGGCAAAGAGCGGATTTCTGCACACATTTTTTGGAACGGATTGTACCCTCTCCAACTGGATATGAGATACGATCGTTCCAATTTCTTAATTATCTTATTCATTATTTGTCAAATACTCATTGAGTACATTTTCCAAAGAACGAAATCTCGTTTCAATGAGAAACAATGTTCTCGGAATTGAGATTGACTTCACAATCCCTCCTATCCTTGTCCTGTGACTCATCCCTGTCCTCCAACTCCAGGATGTGCTGATTTTTCCGGTCCTGATGGTCCATCTGGGTGCGATCCTTGGTTCCTGTGTCCTTCAAACTTTCCTGAGGAAGTTCGTTGACCGATTTTTCAACGGATGGACAATTCTCCCACCGGTTGGACGATCCTCTCACCGGGTGGTCTCTTCGACTTCGCACCAGATGGAACCTACAGGATCTTCACAGGACCTTCACCAAGGACACTTACGTGGCGACGTTGGATTAATGGATAATTTTTGGGATTGTGGTGCTTACTATCCACTTTCTGGTTTTCTGAGGTTTTCCAGAAAGTATTCGATAGGCTAATGCCGGATAGTTCTTGGGAGAACACCAGTTTCAAAGGGCCTCAGCTCTCATTTTTGTGTCGATAAGTTACTTGTTTTCGACCGTTCTTCCAAGAGTCGGGACGACTCTTCCTCAGAGGGGGGGGTAATGTTACAAAGGTACCCGTTATATCAGGGGAGGTCATAATGAGACGCCCCTGAACTTAGTATTCTGAGGAAATAGTTGATAGAAATAACTGATATGAAATATCTGAATCTTCTGGTCGCTTCGACGACCAGTATTATTGTAAAAACAGTCTTGTCCCAGACTTTAAACTCTGAACACGTATATTCACTTGCTGAATAAACATATAATTTCTTGCACCTTAAACTTGGTCTCACGTGTCGCCTTTATCATTTCGGGAGAACCCTTTATTTATTAGTAACAAGGTCCCATCCTTCGTTACAGTATTTTCAGAATTAACTGAATCAAAAAATCGTTATGTAGCGATCAGGAAAAAAAAACTACTGTTAATAAAAATGAGGAATATTGAGTATTTTCAGAATTAACTGAATCAAAAAATCGTTATGTAGCGATTAGGAAAAAAAAACTACTGTTAATAAAAATGAGGAATATTGAGTATTTTCAGAATTAACTGAATCAAAAAATCGTTATGTAGCGATTAGGAAAAAAAAACTACTGTTAATAAAAATGAGGAATATTGAGTATTTTCAGAATTAACTGAATCAAAAAATCGTTATGTAGCGATTAGGAAAAAAAAACTACTGTTAATAAAAATGAGGAATATTGAGTATTTTCAGAATTAACTGAATCAAAAAATCGTTACGTAGCGATTTGAAAATAATTACTGTTTCTAAAAATGAGGAACATTGAGTATATCAAAATTAACTGAATGATAAAATTATCTCAAAAGACACCTGTCGTGACGTAGTGATGCTAAAGAATGACTGTTGATAAAGATGCGAAATATTGAGTATTCGAAAATTAAATGAATTAAGAAATCCTTACGTAGGGATTGGCAAATAACTACTGTTAATAAAAATGAGGAATATCGAGTATTTTCAGAAATAACTGAATCAAAGAATCTTTATGTAGCGATTAGGAAAAGAAACTACTGTTAATAAAGATGAGGAATATTGAGTATTTTAAAATCAAATGAATTCGAGGAACATTCAGTATTTCTAAATTAATTGAATTATAAAATCGTTACGTAGCGAATTGAAAATAATGACTGTTTCTAAAAATGAGGAACATTGAGTATATCAAAATTAACTGAATGATAAAATTATCTCAAAAGACACCTGTCGTGACGTAGTGATGCTAAAGAATGACTGTTGATAAAGATGCGAAATATTGAGTATTTGAAAATTAAATGAATTAAGAAATCCTTACGTAGGGATTGGCAAATAATTACTGTTTATAAAAATGAGGAATATTGAGTATTTTCAGAATTAACTGAATAAAAAAATCGTTATGTAGCGATTAGGAAAAAATAACTACTGTTGATAAAAATGAGGAATATTGAGTATTTTCAGAAATAACTGAATCAAAGAATCTTTATGTAGCGATTAGGAAAAGAAACTACTGTTAATAAAGATGAGGAATATTGAGTATTTTAAAATCAAATGAATTCGAGGAACATTCAGTATTTCTAAATTAATTGAATTATAAAATCGTTACGTAGCGAATTGAAAATAATGACTGTTTTTAAAAATGAGGAACATTGAGTATATCAAAATTAACTGAATGATAAAATTATCTCAAAAGACACCTGTCGTGACGTAGTGATGCTAAAGAATGACTGTTGAAAAAGATGCGAAATTGGAAATTAAATGAATTTAGAAATCCTTACGTAGGGATTGGCAAATGTTGAAAAAGATTAGGTGTATTACGTATTTCAAAATAATAATGGTGAATTGAGGATTCTCTAAAATAATGGACCGATTCGAACTCCCTTGATCGCCGCTATCGCAGAATTGCAGAGCTGCCCTGGAGTACGCTGGACTGCTGCTGTGAAAATAAAATGTTAGTATTAGGATACGTATAATTTATTAAAAAACCAATAGGTATATCATTTATGAATCAAGTTCAGCGCCATGATTGCTGACTGTACCTTGGCTCACGCCCAGTGTGCGAGATGCTCGAAATGGGCACCCCCAACTTCCAGGCAGCACTGCAACCTGTTGTGCCAATTTCGCAGGGAATTTCTAATCTTGTCAGGCGTAATTTCAGCACAAATTTCCGCAATTCGGGCCGAAAGTTCGTCGAGATTATTAAGGGGCTCGTTCGAATATATTTCGTTTTTTATGTGAGGCCACACAAAACAATCCATGGGTGTCAGGTCGGGTGAACGTGCAGGCCATCGAATTGGTCCGTTTCTCCGACCCATCGACCTGGGAACACCTCGTTCAAGTGGTTTCGGACACCAACAGTGGAGTGCGCGGGTGCTCCGTCGTGCACGTATATCATGGGCCCATCGAGCTACAAGTACGTCAATGAAAATTAATTCAAATGTCCCGTGGTTTTAGCTTCGGCTGACAATTGTTGCGGGGTAACACCTTCAAATAATCATGATTTTTAGGGGGGTTTTATCCTCATCATCCAGATTGTACATCATATTCTATCACTTTCAGTCATCTAAGAGTTACGCCAAATTATCGAAAAATACAGATTCTCTCGGTCCTCGTAAGGAATAAAGGGTATTGGTCTCAAATTGTTAGGAAGAGATTCCATTATGGATTAATCGGCGGGATTTTCGCCATTGCGAAAATAATCCGAGATATTGGTCGAAAATGTATAACAAATCAACGGTTTCATCAACAAATCGGGCAAAATTTCAGGATGCGTTTTTTACTGATTTTGAGTAGAATTTGAGAAAAAAATATGGAATGATTCCGAGATGGTCGGGGTCTAACTCTGGTCGGGATCGCGTGGAATGAACCACATACTTCAGACCCATAGAGTTCCAATACCGCCCAAAAGAAATCAATTTTTTCTAAAATTCAAAGGTGTATAATACCCCACAAGGTTTTTTTTTTTGAATAACCAAACCGTCTCTTAATCTCTTCCAGAACCCACCCCCAGTCAACCCGACTGCAGAGGGTGCGATTTGATGACACGTGGGCTGGGTTCCGCAAGAGATGAAGATTCGGTTTTGGTATCTAAAATCGTGTTTAGATTCAGTATCAATTTGACACAAAAAAAAATACGGCTTTGATCGGTACATACGGTTGCTTCCACCTCACGGAGCGCCTCGCCTACTTCATTCTGCAGCATATCCAAATACGTTTGACCGTTCACGTTGCCCTCTACCACGTAAGGTCCAATCAAAACTCCGTTACAAACGGCGGAATATAGGTTTAGTTTGACTGGCCATTGGGTACGTGTCTGGTACAAGAATCGGGGATTCTCTCGTGACCAGAAGCGGGTGTTCTGGCGATTTGGCGCGCTGCACAATTGAACCGTACTTTCATCGGCGCAACAAATGCGATTCAAAATGCCTGGGTCCGCATTTATCCGATTAATCATATCTCGAACGAAAATGAGACGATTGTCCAGGTCTGGCCCAATTAACTTTTGATGTACGTTGACCTTGTAAGGGTTGTACTTTTCCGATTTTAGGATTCTCCAGACGGACGACTGGGAGATGTGCACTTGCTGAGCAATTTTTGCAGTACTCGACCGATTATTCACTTCTACGGAAGTGCACACAAAAATTTTCTGTTCCTCGGTGAGGGCTCTAGAGGGATATTTCACTATCCGATGGTCTTTCGCGACGCTCCCAGTTTTGCGAAACAATCGGTACGCGCGCAAAATTGTGGCATGATCCGGGGCCGGCCGGTCAGGATTTTCGATCGCGAATTTTTCAGCGACCTGACGCGCACTAAGATTCGTTGCGTAATCCAACACAAACCCCTTTCTCTCTTCGTCAGTATAAATATAATTTGGCATCACGATGTTAATTTTATGAAACCCCCTATTTTTTATTCAAAATTTCACACTTAAAAAAAGCTTTTTCACAGCATCATAATTTTGACCGTTAACCTTCGAAATTTCACGATAAATTTTGATTTTCACGCAGCTATTCCATCACGCGGAGCAATTTTCTGCGACTGAACGACGATGTTTGAAAAACATTGCTGTGTTTTTTTTTCAGTTGCTATGCATTTTGAAACAAAATATACTCGAATAATTATGCGGTAGTCTGCGCGAATGCGCTTGCGCTACTTCGATAACTAGAAAAAATATGTGCATCATGTTACGTTTACTCGATTCACCTTTTGACAATTTTTATTATTTATGATACCCAAGTTCTTAACGTTAACGTAACATTCGCAGAGAGAAAGAATAAAAAACCGGTTCATGGTGATATTGTCACGACGCATACGTGTATCTCTACCCCCCAGTAGCTCAGAAAAAAATCATCAGCCCCATCGCGGGAGTGGAAGCCACCCTCAACCTGCAACCCCTTATTAGATTTTCTGATTACAAAAATCACAAGTCCCCAACTAGGTCCTTGGCGATATTGGCACGACGCATACGGGCATCTCGAACCCCCAGTAGTTCGGAAAAGAATCATCAACCCCATCGCGGGATTGGAAGCCACCCTTAACCTGCAACCCCTCATTCGATTTTCCGATAAAAATATCAACTAGGTCCTTGGCGATATTGGCACGACGCATACGGGCATCCCGACCCCCCAGTAGCTCGGAAAAAAATCATCAGCCCCATCGCGGGAGTGGAAGCCACCCTCAACCTGCAACCCCTAATTAGATTTTCTGATTACAAAAATCACAAGTCCCCAACTAGGTCCTTGGCGATATTGGCACGACGCATACGGGCATCTCGAACCCCCAGTAGCTCGGAAAAGAATCATCAACCCCATCGCGGGAGTGAAAGCCACCCTTAACCTGCAATCCCTCATTCGATTTTCCGATAAAAATATCAACTAGGTCCTTGGCGATATTGGCACGACGCATACGGGCATCCCGACCCCCAGTAGCTCGGAAAAGAATCATCAACCCCATCGCGGGAGTGGAAGCCACCCTCAACCTGCAACCCCTTATTAGATTTTCTGATTACAAAAATCACAAGTCCCCAACTAGGTCCTTGGCGATATTGGCACGACGCATACGGGCATCTCGAACCCCCAGTAGCTCGGAAAAGAATCATCAACCCCATCGCGGGAGTGAAAGCCACCCTTAATCTGCAATCCCTCATTTTTTTCCGAGCTACTGGGGGTCGAGATGCCCGTATGCGTCGTGCCAATATCGCCATGGACCTTTTTTTTCTCTGCGAATGTTACGTTAACGTTACGACCTTTGGTATCATAATGATTTTCAGGTAAAAAGTTTTCTAACGAATAATCTTCTGATCATCAATTCGATATAATGTGTATGTAGTAGGCGCTGGCTGGAAATGAGATGACAGTTGACAAACAGTGCTGGTTTGGTTTTCTCGCTAGCAATTGTCGATAGACGCTTGCAGTCGGCCATTAACAGTTCGGTCTTCGTCGAAGCATCATGGAAAATCATCAGCACTTGAGCGTTGCAGATAAAGTGAGGCGTTACAATTACTGTGACCTAATTTTGAACCAAGATCCTGGGATCATTAGGCGAATGTGTTTCGGGGGCGAAATGACGCTCGATCTGTTACATCAGCGCAACGACGGCTTTTCTGAATATTGGTCGCCGGACAATCCGCGAGCGATTCTTGCCGGGAATGCAAGGCAGTCCGTTAAAAAAGTGAAGTTTTTCGTGGCTGCACTCAGCTGGGGGGCTTTCGTCCGCCCGTACATGGTATCGTCGAATGAGAGTAGCAGGTCATACATCAGATTGCTGAAGAATGAATTGGGCGACGGGCTCAACAATCTGGCGCAACTGGTATGTACTAATATTATTAGAATTAAAAATTCTCAATACTTTTTGATCCCTTTTATGACTACATTCACGCATACACGCGCCTCGATATGTATTGTTACCCCCCCCGCCCAAATCCGTTGTACAATTCAATAAAAAAAAATTATTCCTACGTTTCTCATTCAATTCTCGGCAGACTTTTTTTTTTAAACGCATAATTGACGTTCAATTCATACCATTTCTTTTTTCGACGCATCGTCACTTGTTCACACGAACGGATGGGCTGATTTCGCTACAAAAGCAGACAAATTCTTCCAGCGTTACTCGGTCGGTACCATCACATAATCCAAACAAAACCGTCGCGATGCCTGCGAAATCGGTTTACTTTCATCTGTTCGAACAAAAAGAGAAGTGTTCATCGGGGGAGCAGAGTGCGCTCGCTGCCTGGTTGTAGTAGGCTTCCGGCTAAAACGACCTTTACTCCCTCGACGCAATGAACTTGAAACATTCATCTGTTATGAGTGTAACCGTAGATAGAGCGTAGATTCCTGGAGCAGACAGAGCTTCGAATTTCAAACCGAATGTACTAATTTGATACTTCCTTGAAAATGAAAGCAGTAGGTCGACCCTGAATAACGTATCATCCGTTTCTATTCTTATTGATACCAGTTTAGATTGCTTTATGAGATACTAATTGTAAAATGAAAACCGTATGAGTTATCATTGCATATCTCTCTAAAAGTAGTCATTTAATCGTATCGTTAATCCACAGCTCGATGGACCAATGGTCTACTCACACGACGAGGCACCCAGCCACCGTGACGCATCGGTCTGTCAGTACCTGGATGAGAGGTTCCCAGGAAGTTGGGTCGGCTGCAACGGGCCGATTTCATGGCCAGCTCGTTCCGACGACCTTAGTTACCTTCAAACGTATTTGTGGCCACATATCAGACGCATCATAAGTGGACTGCGCCATCCGTTGGAAAATATGAGGCAAGTGAAGAGGTGCATCGAGTGCATTCTCAGAACATTCGAAAGCATACAAGTGTCTCTTTCCGTCTCCGAGAATCTTGAAAGGTTGCAGTGCTGCCTAGAAGTTGGGGGTGCCCGTTTCGAGCATCTCGCACACTGGGCGTGAGCCAAGGTACAGTCAGCAATCATGGCGCTACACTTGATTTATAAATGATATACCTATTGGTTTCTTAATAAATTATACGTATCCTAATACTAACATTTTATTTTCACAGCAGCAGTCCAGCGTACTCCAGGGCAGCTCTGCAATTCTGCGATAGCGGCGATCAAGGGAGTTCGAATCGGTCCATTATTTTAGAGAATCCTCAATTCACCATTATTATTTTGAAATACGTAATACACCTAATCTTTTTCAACATTTGCCAATCCCTACGTAAGGATTTCTAAATTCATTTAATTTCCAATTTCGCATCTTTTTCAACAGTCATTCTTTAGCATCACTACGTCACGACAGGTGTCTTTTGAGATAATTTTATCATTCAGTTAATTTTGATATACTCAATGTTCCTCATTTTTAAAAACAGTCATTATTTTCAATTCGCTACGTAACGATTTTATAATTCAATTAATTTAGAAATACTGAATGTTCCTCGAATTCATTTGATTTTAAAATACTCAATATTCCTCATCTTTATTAACGGTAGTTTCTTTTCCTAATCGCTACATAAAGACGTCGAATCGTCGACGGACAGAGCTGGAAAATCTTTCCATCGTGGAACCATCGACCATACAAAGGTGCCTAGGTGGCACGTATCGTAGACTGCCGTGCTCCGTGGATTGCCTTGTATAAACATCATCGGTTGTCACCAATCAACGAATCAGTATCCACCTCGTGACGAGCGTCTTCACGTAGCCTCAGGTGCTCAGTCGGTGAACGCTCGGTGGTTTCAACCCCGGTCTTTGAGATCAACATCCCCAGGCTCACAATCTTTTGTAGAATCTGAAAACAAGGCAATGGTTTAGGCACACGACCGCCGTGACTACTTTTAGCGCTCCGGTAACGGAGTTGTGGAAAAATCGATGCGATAACTATACCACAAGATGGTATCGTCGACCGTGAAAAACATTACGTTTGCCAACTGATTAGATTACTTGTCTGTGACGGTCAATGTACGACACACATGTTATAACGTGGAGTGAATTGGACAACGTGAGTGCAGTACGCCCTGGATCTCGTACAAAGACCCGTCGCCGAGAAAAACTTATCGTCGACTGTATCCTAGAAACAGGTTAAAAGCAGTAACTCACCGCTGTTGGGCTCGTCACCCTTTTGATTTATCCGTGATCAAGAACACGTCTCTCGTGTACACTCGAAAATCGTTCCGGAGACACCTATTCAACAGACAACAAACCTATTCGGAAATAATTCCATCCTGTAATTTGAAACCACTCTTAGAAATCTTGCTTGCATATGATTTGACAAAGTTGAAACAGTGACAGAGCTATTTCCAGCTACCACCTGCCCGAGGATACGATAACTTTGCCAAGTGCCAAAACTGTGCCGCTGTTTATGCGATGGTGCCAGTCCAGAGAATATATCATACAGGCTTCCAAGTGGTTATAACTATGCCAATACTGGGTAGATGGACGATGTCAGTATAACGTACCACGACACCGACTACTATCCATATGAGATGGTCTGGTAGTTTGAAAAGTTCAAAATTTCCTCCAACCTCACCTTGCCTTGCCTCAACTTGCCTGTGAATATTATTGAAAAAGTGTTACGAAACGTTGTTTGAGATAAGAGGCGATAAAAAACGAGCATGACAATCCTAACCTAACCTGCGGCCAATGTTCCATGATAGGTATGGGCTTTGTCCAGATAGGTAAGTTGAAAGGTTTTTTTTTTTACCTTTGCCATCTTGGTACTAATTTTACATTCATATCGGAAGAAGAATTCTGTTTCTTGTGTTCATGCGATGGGGTTAGGTTCAACCAGCAGCCAACTCGGACGTGAATACTTCAGCTTCGTCTCCTGTCCGAACGAAACTCATTAACGCTTACAAATGTCGTGTAGGTGTTATTAAATGTTCTTGATGCTGCGATTAAATCGCTGCAAGTAAAATTCATCGAACTATACAAAGACGAAACGGTCAATGCTGCGCGATCACTCTTAATCCCTACTGAAAACTTCCAGGTAAAAGTCCGTGGATGAGTATTAAACATAGGTGAATTTAAAATATCGTGGATACTACCTGGGCCGTGCTTAATACCTATACAAATCCATGGAACTCCACAGACTTCGAGTTCCAAATTCCTATCGAAAAACCACGTAGATTCACCTATGAATGTCCACGGGAAATTCTCAGTAGGGTTATGCGGACCACACATACAGAAATTTGATTGCCACATTGCGAACGACGAACTGCCGTACGTCCGGACGTATGCTCACGCTGTTACTTTCCGTGAACAAGTTTGTCGATTCATTCGCACCTTGCGGTAAGAAAATCGTGTGAGTGAAAATGTGTGGCACTACGAAGACCGGGGATGAACAGCTGTTGGGTCGCATCGTTCGTGGACACGGCGATACACCAAGATTTTATAGGTAGGTGATTTTTAATTACCCGAACGTATGCTCAGCGACTGGTCTGAGAGCGAATCAAACTCCGTCTCCAACGGACCATAACCAATAAACCAACCGCATTTGCCCGCGACAGTCTCACTTGACGCTGCCGCACGGGCGCTCTGCTACGTCACTTATCGCCTTGAAGGTGGTTTTTTTGGTTATATCCTGTATGCACGTGAAGGTGGTTGAACTCGTCACCACGGGACAGTTCGTATACGAGAGATTCGCTGTTTCACATCAAGAGATTGTGTTATATCGCTACAATGGTATGAGTATGGTAAGGTTTGAAACAAAATCGAATCGCCCGGGAAGAACTCGCTTCAGTGTTGCCAACCCTAAAGAAATTTCTTTAGATCTAAAGAATTCTGACGTCCCCTAAAGAAAAGAAAAAAAATGAAGATTCTTCTAAAGAAATCTGCTAATTCTTGCGGAAATCTGAAGAAATCCGTTAATTTTTGCAGACATCTAAAGAAATTCGGTAATTCTTGCAGTAATCTAAAGAAAATGTGTGTCTTTTGAAAAAAAATCTGCAGTAACATGTGCATTCTGCGCAAGGGTCAAGCGTCTCGTAAATTTCATTGGATTTGAAGCAACTATAAAGACTTATTTGACATTTTTTTAACACATTTTTGAAAACGTATTGACATAAAAAAAACGTGATAAAATTCGAATTCCTATAAAAATGTAGCATTCATAGAAATCGGAAGAAATCTAAAGAAATTTTAACCACCTCCTAAAGAATTTCTCGTTTTGGAGGTTGGCAACACTGACTCGCTTTCCCGCCAACCGGTCGGTCTGTCTTGCCGCGGCTTTGCAATCGTACGGACGCGCCTCGATAGTTCTCAGTGAAGGAGAGAGAGAAAAAAAGTTCTTGCAGTTCTTCGCTGACTCACAATAATATACCTTTCACACACAATAATTACACACAAACGAACAATAATTGTACACGCACATAATAATTATTTTGTATAATAATTACAATCTTGCTTTCTCAGTCGTTTTCCAGCACCCATAAATTCCCTTCATATAAATAGTTGAGGCATTTATTTTTAATTTTTTTTTTTTACGTCTTTAACGTCTTTCGATTCGTGTAAATTTGCCCCCCTATTCGCATTAAAACGTTCTTTAGCTTCTTTAAGATTCCCCATAGGTTTTTCTGGAAAATCTCATTGACAAGGTTGGTTCATAAAACATGTATATTCCAATCATACCTGTGTGATGTACCTCACCATCTTTAATTTGATCCGTGATTTTTTTATACCATTGTTCTACGTTACTCGTAGACTTTTCTCAGCTTTTTCAGATTTTGCAAAACGGTTCCTATTATTTGGTTGTAAAAAAAAACAACACAAATCAAGAAGGGTTGATCCGAAAACTCTGTAAAATTGAGAAAAATGGTTCAGAGCCAAGACGATAGCATTGAAAATCGGGGCTCAAAACGTTGATAGTGAGATGAAGCTGAAGCTAGCAGCCATAGTCAGCAGCCAAAAGTGGTAAATTCAATAAAAATGAGACAATGAGGCCATAGAATTCCAATTTTGTGAAATATTATTTGAAGGAATACTTTTATAAAATTATAGATATGAATCTTTAGTGCGTGATTTTATTCAGGAGAGCTTTGAAACGTTTGGCTGCTAACTATGGCTGCTAGCTTCAGCTTTATGCTAGTGAGGAGGCTGGGCGGCTCGACTTGGACAATCCCACGTATACAATATAATTTGCAAGGTCCTTATGTCTTTCTGTAATTTTTAGATGGCTGAGGCGTGGTTGATGCTGGACATGCTCGAACGCATGCACGACGAAGCGCGGGTCTTCAACTTGCGGGAGGTGAGGCGACGACTACGTAATCGAGAGGACCCGTTCATCGATCTCTTTAGGATTTCCCGTTGGCTGGCGATGGACCTCATCGTTGAACTCACCCCGCTTCTCCAGAGGACTAGACTAAACGGTCTATCGGTCGTTGCACAAGTATGCCTGTCTGAGCTTACATCATACGAATTCTGCATTTCTACACTATTCGGATGCGTCCGGAATATGTTCCATCGCATCCCAGTTAGAGGGGGTGAATCCGTTTGAGCAAAATTCACTTTCAACGCAGTTAATATCTTATCGCATTCACTAGGTCCTTTGCGCTGTCAGGCTTTACGCCGTTGGGTCGTACCAGCGGCCTACCGGCAATGAGTTCATGATCGCAATGAGCCAGACTCCGGTAAGCCGTTGTTTGCGTGACGTGTCGCAGGCGATCGAAGATCGTTTCTTCAGGCGCGTCGTCAAGTTCCCTGAGACACCTGCGGAGCGAGCGGCGGCACGTGAGAAATTTCGAAACGCCCCGCAGCCCTTTCCTGGTGCTATCGGTGCAATCGACTGCACTCACGTGAAGATCGTCACTCCTGTGGTGGATGAAGCTGCCTACGTGAGCCACCACCAGTACCACTCCATCAATGTTCAAATAGTAAGTGGGCTTGAGGCTTCGTTCTCTGCAAGAGTTTCCGAATTCGGCTCCAAAAATTTCATCATCCTTGTGTTCGTCTCAGGTGTGTGACCCGGACTTGCGCATATTGAACATATGCGCGAAGTTTGGCGGAGGCCGGCACGATGCAGCTATTTGGGCACAGTCTCCGGTGAGATTACTCATGGAGCTGTATCATAGACAGGGCGAACGAGGAACTTGGTTGCTGGGTAAATCATCACCGGAACAAGAATTTGGGTTCGCATTACTCAACTGTCGTTTCGCTGTGTTATTTTGCAGGGGATTCCGCCTATCCACAGGAACCTTGGCTCATGACACCGATTCGCAGGCCACCGGCTGGGACCCCAAATGCTGCGTACACCGACGCCCACGGCAGGAGTCGCTCCTACGTCGAACGATGCAACGCTCGGTTCAAACTCATCTGGAGATGCCTCTCGGGAGTAGGTTGAATGTTTATCCTCGAACAATGAACCCGCAGACTATTTCACTGTCGCGTAATTAGTGAAAATCTATAGTTGACCGCAACTGTTGTCGCAATGCCTAAACAAGTTGATTTTCTCCTCGCATCACAGGAACGAATCCTCATGTACCAGCCTGTGTCCGCATGCAGGATGATTAACGCATGTCCGACGTTGCACAATCTGCGTTTGGTATACAGGGTCGGCGAGGACATGGATGAGTTCTTTCCAGAGAACCGCATCGCCAACGTTGCAGCGCTTTCCGTACTCGCGGCACCCATGAACTACAGACAAACATTGAACGAAGGCAGGCGTGTCCGTGGTCAAATAGTACGGGACCACTTCACTCCCTAGAACCGAGCTCACCAGCGTACGAGGATATAATTTTCACAGACCTGCTACCTCCCCCGAGGAGACTAATAAAACTTGCCTCTACGAGACAATTGAAGTTGAAACGCTTTTAGCACTTTCCCTCTCAACCACACTAACAGTGCTAAAAGCTGGTTTGAAAAACCGCCTTAAGTTACCCTAAGGCCATATTATCACGTGTTCGGATGTCACGCTTAACGATAAGAAAAGATTATGCTTATTTCTCTGACCATCCTATACACAAATTTTGCACTAGTTCTGCTCGTTTCATTTAGTCTCAATAAAATTAAACATCTGGTACCTTCATCTGTTACCTTCATCTGTTTTGAATATTTAGTTTTATCGAAATCTTTTCGTCGTTTTATTTTTATAATTAATATATATATGGGGCATTCCATGTCAACTCGACCAATGATTTTCCCTCACCATTTTTGATTCGCTTCATAATTTTTTATACGATTTTTCTATCTCAAAATGGCACTCTCAAATTTTTTCAGATTTTTTCCGCAATCCGTAAATTTTTTATTAATATTCAAACCCATCTGAAAAAAGGTTTTTTTTTTAAATCTCAAAAAATTCTCAAAAATCTAGTTTTCCATTCCAATCATTCTGCCGCTTAGCCTTTGATGGGACCTTTTTTTTTTAAATTTTTATAGCACTTTAAACATTTTCACCAACTCGGAAAAATCTCAAAAAAAATCTAAAAAATCTAGTTTTTCATTCCAATCATTCTGCCACCTAGCCCATGATGGGACCTTTTTTTTAAATTCTCATAGCACTTTAAACATTTTCACCAACTCGGAAAAATCTAAAAAAAATCTAAAAAACGTAGTCTTTCATTCCGATCATTCGGACACCCGGTCTATGATGGGACAATTTTTTTAGATTTTTTTGAGCACCCAACACTTATAACAAACGAAACGCCATCTTGCAACCTCATGAAAAATCTCAAAAAAATCTGTTAAAAATTATGTGGCTGATTCTGAATCGTTTAACACAAGACCCACGATGCCGCACGACCCCCTTCTAGGCTTTTGTACACATGAAACATTTATGATTCGGTCAAACCGTGTCACATACATGGTAACAACACAGACGGTGTTCTAAAAGGCCGACGCGATACGCACCAATGGAATGTCTCGTGCGGAAAAGTCTCATATTCCAGGTACGGCTCTCGTGCTGGGGCCACGATTGATGAGGTTAAGCGATTATCATTATCTCTTGTTCCTACGGTATGGAAAATCGGCGATTGTGTTAGCGAAGAGAGTAGACAATAACGAATGATACATAACTACACTGCATAGTTGAGGATCGCGCTCCCTAGCGCGGCAGCCTATGAACGCCGCCATCTTATCCGAATATAGGCCCAGGAATGAATTTGTCGTCTGCATCAGTTGATAAAAGTCACTTAACTTCACTTTCTAGTCAAACTGCATTTCTCTTAAATAGGCGTGTAATCCCAACATATTTTGTGATGGCTTCATCTGGAGTGAGTATTTACAAACCATTCTGTATTGTTTGATAGTTTATTTCTGCTTAAATGTTCAAAAATTCTTTCCTCATCGTTCTCGGACTTTATAACGCTGTTTGAATCGCCCGCGCGTTAGTAACCGACAAGTCTGAAGATGATCGACAAGACTAATTGTTGATCGGCGAATGTTTTACAGTTTTCGTAGCCAGTTCGTAGCAATCTTCGCAACGCAGTACCTGAGATAAGTTCGGTTCCAAGAAAAGAACGTCACTTGACACGCGAATGATAGAAAGCTGTCAGTTTGCGGAGTGAATAATATAATCGGAGTAATTATGCCCTGGCGTAGCTACTGCTGCAACCCATTGAAGTTGAAGCATCATACAATTTCAACCGGATTGCGTCCAGCTTCTGCGGAATTGCAGGAAAAATGGAATCTAACTAAACATAATCAATTGTGTGTGAAGTGTCGCAAGGAATTGACACAGGAAGACCCCCCTGTAGATAATGAGAATTTATCTCCAATTGAAGAGAATATTGACGATATTATTGTTCCTGACCCCGAGGAGAGACAGGATAGTACCGTGCTGCTCAGTAGTCCAGTAGATGCTGTTGAGAATGTCGTTGAAAATGGTAATGACAACACTATGACCTCGGTAAAAGATTTAAGGATGTTTACAACAGCATACAGTACATACCAGCTGAACTGTACCCAGTCAAATTACAGAATCCGCAATTTTCAATCGGAATAAAACTGTACTTCTTACATCAACTGTAGTCATCACCATATTAGATAGGAATTTTAAACAATTTAAAATATGACAAAAGTGAGAATAAATATCTAAAAATATAGCTATCTTCAAAGAATTAATTTTCCGTCGAATTTTCATAAAATGATGTTTCTATTCCATTACAACAATCATACACAGGAATTCAATCATGCTCTTCATCTTCCGTTCACGCAAAGATTCCGAAAATTCCGTCTTTCATCTCCGTTTCGAAATTTTTCGTGAAAATCCTTGAATTTTACGCATTTAGCGTAACCATCTTCGTTAATTTTTTTTCTTCATTCTCAGCAAACTCAACGATTCCGTCAACTCACTCCAGTGAACTGACATTATCACAGGGTAGTCACTTGTCTGAAGTCAGTATTGGTACAAGGTTACCTATTATCAACCAGGGTTTGATACTACTAGATTCATCTCCGATTCCCGCCAAGAAATTGAAGACTGACAATGAGCAGTGGGTCAATAACAAAGTGGAGAAAGTCGCTGCCAATTTGAAGAGAGTACTAGGCGCTAGTATCGAACCGGAATCCAATACTCAACGCGATGCTCGGGATTTGCATCATATAATTGATAATTTGAAAGAAAAGTATCACGACGCAGAAACGAGTGCCTCTGAAAAATTACAGCTCTTGACGGTATTACCAATGCATTGGAGTGTTGGAAAAGTTTCTCGCATGATGAATGCAACACAGTACATGGTTAAAAAAGCGAAGAAACTGTGTGAAGAGAAAGGAATATTATCGATGCCTACTGCAAAATTAGGTAATGTCAACTGAACTTATTTATTTTTCGTCACGATATTGCCTGAAATAATTATGTTTGGTATTTTATTCTTTTTTTTTCCATCGGCATCTAGGACACAAAATTCCGCAAGAGACCTATGCAGTGGTTATTGCGTTTTATAACGATGATCGCGTGAGTGTAAACTTACCTGGTAAAAAAGATTATGTCTCCGTTCGAAACGCTGATGGCGAAAAGAATCACGTTCAAAAACGACTAATTCTTTCGAACTTGAGAGAATTATTTGAATTCTTCCGATCGGAACACCCAGAGGTGCAGATAGGATTCTCATCATTCGCGGCATTGCGACCGAAACATTGCGTTTCGGCAGGTTCCTCTGGTACACATACGGTCTGTGTTTGCTCCATCCACCAGAATTTGAAGCTCATGATGATGGGTGAATAATTTTCAAATGATTTGCATCAAAATTTCACAGGCTCCCAGAATAATTACAGTGACAAAAGGAGAATTTCATCACGAACTTCTTTTCAGGTTCAAACTTCAAAGTTCTGACCAAAGAATACGCACATCCCTTGGAGAATTATAAAGACTGTCTGAATTCAGTGATCTGCGAGAGTCCTTCACACGATTGCTATCTAGGAAACTGTGCAAATTGTCCGGGAACTGACGTTCTTCATGCCTATCTCACTGAAGTACTGGAAGAAAATGACATTGAGAGCGTGAAGTACAAAAATTGGGTAACCAGGCCACGTGCTACTCTTCGAACGATCATCCAAAGTACGTCGGAATTCATTGACGAATTTTGTGACAGTGTTACAAAGCTTTTACCTCATGCGTTTGTGGCCAAGCAACAAGGCAATTACATGAAAAAGAAATTGAATGATTTAGAAGATGGCGAGTTTTTAGTTGTATGTGATTTTTCGGAAAACTACGCATTCGTTGTACAGGATGCTGCTCCGGGGTTCCACTGGAACAACAACCAAGCAACGGTGTATCCGGTTGTTATCTACTTCAAAACGGGTGCGAACCTCAGTCACAAAAGCTTAGTAGTTTTGTCAGATTGTATGGCACACGACTCGATCGCGGTTCACGTTTACACCAAAATCGTAGTCGACTTTATAAAATCAATCAATGATAATCCATCTAAAATTTATTATTTTTCTGATGGCGCGCCACAGCAGTTCAAGAACTCGAAAAACTTTATAAACTTGTACTACCACGTGTCTGATCATGGCATTCCAGCGGAATGGCATTTTTTCGAAACGGCCCATGGTAAAGGGCCAAGTGACGGGTTGGGCGGAACTCTGAAACGAATGGCATCCAGAGCTAGTCTACAACTCCCGCCTGATCGACAGATCACTACTCCACAAGAACTTTTTGCGTGGGCCTCACAACCAAACCAATTTCCGAATATAACTATAAGATATTCGTCTCAAAGCGATTATGATAATGCAAAGGATTTTCTTACAGATCGTTTTAATAATGCCAAACGAATACCCGGAACTCAAAAACTGCACTGTATGATCCCTCAAGAAAATGGTTTTGTTTGTGTTAAGCGTGTGTCGTCTTCTGAAAAAAGCGAGTCATTCAAAATTTAAAAAAAATTAAGTAGTTGTTAGACAATAGTCACCTCGTGCTCACGGGAAACACTCGTTCTTTTGGCCGCGTACTGGGTACGTTGAGTATTGGGAATTCAATGTCTTTGTATTCTACAAGTTGATAACTGAACTACAAATGAATAAATATAAATTATGAATCAATGATTTTTACATTTTTATCCTATCCTTAGACTTGAAGTTCGAGCTGTTGGTGGTAAAATTATGTTCATTATAAAATCGAGAATATTTGAGAATTGGTCTTGAGAGTCTAACACTATAATACTGGACTGGGTGTCAGAATGATCAGAATGAAAGACTAGATTTTTTAGATTTTTCATGAGGTTGCAAGATGGCGTTTCGTTTGTTATAAGTATTGGGTGCTCAAAAAAAATCTAAAAAAATTGTCCCATCATAGACCGGGTGTCAGAATGATCGAAATGAAAGACTACGTTTTTTAGATTTTTTTAAGATTTTTCCGAGTTGGTGAAAATGTTTAAAGTGCTATGAGAATTAAAAAAAAAAAGGTCCCATCATGGGCTAGGTGGCAGAATGATTGGAATGAAGAACTAGATTTTTTAGATTTTTTTGAGATTTTTCCGAGTTGGTGAAAATGTTTAAAGTGCTATAAAAATTAAAAAAAAAAGGTCCCATCAAAGGCTAAGCGGCAGAATGATTGGAATGGAAAACTAGATATTTGAGAATTTTTTGAGATTTAAAAAAAAAACCTTTTTTCAGATGGGTTTGAATATTAATAAAAAATTTACGGATTGCGGAAAAAATCTGAAAAAATTTGAGAGTGCCATTTTGAGATAGAAAAATCGTATAAAAAATTATGAAGCGAATCAAAAATGGTGAGGGAAAATCATTGGTCGAGTTGACATGGAATGCCCCATATAAATCTTTACGTCCGTTTTATATTTACAATTTCTTATGAAATTCGTTGCGTTCAAGGCGTAGTAGCGTAGTCTCGAGCGTAGTGCTTCCGCGTGACGCTCCCAGCGTAACGTCACATGTAACGCGTGACGCCCGCCTCACCTCACTCACGAGCGTGGCGCTGCGTGCGTAACGTGACATGTTACCTCCCCTCCCCTCCCCTCCCCTCCCCTCCCCCCAGCGTAACGCTTTCGCGTGACGCTTCCAGCGTGACGCGTAACACCCCCCACCCCCGCCAACCGTCAGTAAGGAAGGTTTTTCAAACCTTCAAAAGATGAGTGTGAATATTGTTTAGACAAGCACTTCCGATAACGTCGCTCGGCTTTGATACACCATTCCTATTCCGATTTCGTTCCTATTTTCAGCTTCCACCGTTCCACCTTACAAAGGATATCGCCGTTTGTGAAATGATTGCCGTCGGGGCTTAAAAAAGATGAGTAGCTACAGTTATTATCCAATTCTCTGAAAACTGTAACATTCATGCATTTCAAACACTTTATTTCTTTTTTCAGCTGTGTTATTTAGCTATTTAGTTATTCACCTGTGTGTCACAGGTTCGGTATAGTCAGAAAAAAAGAAGATTCACAGATCTTATTCACATCTCATGCCGACCTAGGACCGTATACGAAGTAATAGATAACAGGGATTTTGCTGAGAAAGACGATTACTTTTATTGCATTTCAGATATATTTTAAGAATAATAACTCATTACATTGCAGTTGACAACGTTCCAGTCTTTTCCATCACACTCTACGCTATCTACACTATCCGCGTCTCTACTGCTCTCCAGGGTTGCGAAAATAGTAGTTCAAAATTAATGCATTATTCATTACTCAAATGATGGTCAATGGATTGTGAAACTATTGATAATTAATTAGGAAATGCATAATGGATTTGAATTGCATTGCTCATTACCAAAGTAATGGATAATGGATTTGAATTGCATTAGTCATTACCAAAATAATGGGCAACGGATCCGGATCGCATTATTCGTCACTGAAAGATTGAGTCAGGAGCTTGGATTACAGTAATGAATCGCAATCATATTTTTATCATCATTTGACGTAACAAAATAATTTATTAGACATTAAAATTAGACATCAAAATTATCACTCAGTCAAAACTTGACAAAAAATTAGTACTCACAATCAGTATCCATTCCATGTCGTATGGAATGAAAGAAAAATGCTTCGTTGCAGCTGTAATTACTAAAGTGATGCGTAATGGGGAAAAATTACATATCAATTGTAGAAAATGTAATTGATAGTGCAGCCAATTCCCATTATTAATTACCAAAATAATGCGCAATGGGGAAAAATTGCATTACTCATTGAAAATATAATGGATAATGCAGCGAATTTCCATTAATAATTAGCATAGTAATGCGTATTGGACAAAAATTCCATTACTTATTAAAAATGTAATGAGTAATGAATTGGATAATGCATTAGTAAAATAATTGCATTATTTAATGCATACGTACATATCGTGCGGGCAGAATATGTACCATACATATCGTGCGGGCAGAATATGTACCATACATCAGAATATGTACGTATGAAGCTAGATTTTGGAGAATTTTTGAATATCAATAAAAAATCAACGGATTGAGGAAAAAATATGAAAAAATTAGGGAGTGCTTTTTTGAGTTCGCAGAATTGGATGAAAAATTATGGAGCGTATCAAAAATGGTGAGGGAAAACCATTGGTCGAGTTGAAATGGAATGCCCCATAAATAATCGTGTGCAACAAAGAGACTGCCTCCTAACTGCACAATATATTATCGTATGCATTTCTAATTAAAATAATCCTTTTTTTTTTACAGACAACGGAAAATCAAAGCCTTGAACACTAAACAGGAAAAAAAACAGAAAAAAGAAACTCCGAAGAAACCCAGAAAAAGACTGCGGATCGTGGACTCCGACGAAGAGGAGGAGATACCGAAAAAACGATCAGTAAATCCACCAGCACCTCGACCAGAAACACCAGCATCTCGACCAGAAACACCAGCATCTCGACCAGAAACACCAGCACCTCGACCAGGAACACCCGTAAATCAACCAGAAACACCAGCACCTCGACCAGGAACACCCGTAGATCTACCGCCAAAACATCAGACTCTCAGAAAAAAACACATCAAATGCGAAACATGCTTGAAGAGAAAATGTTTGGTGTGTAAAAAATTCCCGAAAGAGACAAATAAGGCGAGTAAAATTCGCGCGGCGATAAAAATAATTAAAAAAAAGACAAAACATCATACGATTGAAGAACGCAAATCTGAAAAAACTTGAACAAACAGCAAAGGAACGTGAGGAGGAATGTGACGGACGGAAGGAGGGCTTAGACCTGCGGGAAAGGGAAATTAATAGACGAGAGGCGAAATTGGACGAAGAAAATAGGGAATTACGCGAAGATGAGAGGTTATGGACCGAAAAATCGAATGAATTGATCGCATGGGATAAGGACTTAAAAAGAAAAGAAAAAAAACTTCAGAAACGAACGGAAGAATTAGCCAGGCGGGAACAGGAGTTGGAGGAACTGGAACGACAATTTAACTTACGAGTAGAGGATGTAGCTAGACGAGACAGAGAGCTCAGAAGACGAGAAGAAAAATCATCAACACGTGTAGACGAAACCGATGAACCGGAAAATGGAGAACCCAATCCGGAGCCGGAAGATCCGGCGAATGAAACGATGGTCAAATACACATTTGACGATTTCGAGATAGAGGAGATAATTTTCTTTAAGTATGGCAACGCACCGCTGTGGCCAGCAAAAATAAAGCGATACCTTCCAAAATCTAAAATCATCTCCGTCGATTTCTACCCAATCCCGGATCCACCGCCTCGGATTGGACAGATAGTAAAAAACTTAGATAACGTAAAAAAGTACAACCACATTAAGATCGGCAAATACCTCAAATATCTAATAGACAATAAAAAATTTGCGAGTAAAATGAAAGATTTGAAAGAAGCAGTTAAACAAGCTCGAGAGGACAGAACGAAACAGCAAAAAGCGCTAGCACGGCAAAAAGCGCTAGCACAGCAAAAAGCGCTAGCACAGCAAGGATAATTCGAGAAGGTTTTTGATCGTTGTTCATAAATTAGGAAAGAAGACTCGTTGGTGTGACGATCAGTTTGTTTGACAAATTTTTTTTTTTTTTTTTTTTTAAATTCCTTAAACAAACTGATCGTCACACCCCGAGTCTTCTTTCCTAATAACTAATCTAGTATAAAGACTGAGAGTTCTCAACTGGAATTGAGAACTCATATCTAAAAAATGTCCGGAACTGTTCCGGTGGCAAATTACGGCCACAGCTTTTTCCATGGCGCGCCTTTTAATGTCTTCCCACGTCTACAAGTCGGATATGATCGATGTTATTCGTATATGTAGTTGGAAATGGTAAAAATTACGGATAGATGGTACAAAAACCGCATACAGCTATCCGTTTTTATACTGTTTTTGTACATACCTGCATTTATCCGTATCGTGTAACGTATCTACCGATAATTTTCATCGCTAAATTCTTACCCATTTCCATAGCGCCACAGTCAGTACACCATCGTCATCAATTTTGTTTAACTTGGCAGCCAAGTGCTCCCACTGCCTCTTGAGCCCGTTCGCACCTTGTGGCCCATTAAACTTTTCGTGGGCAAAACTATCGTGAGCCTGCATGTAATTTATTAGGCAGGCTTGTTGTTGCATCGTCGAACGCGGTCCGGGAGGCGTCTCCGATCTACATCAATTTCAGATAAAAAATGCGTATTGATTTCATACAGGACATAAGTCCAAGTGAAAGCTTGACTTCAACCCTCATTAAATCGGTTGTGAATGATTTCTGGGCCAAAAAGCCTGCAATGCACAAAAAATAATAATAATAAAATAATAATAGGTAATAATATCAAAATAGAAGCATTTTCAATGCTAATAATAATAATCTATGTCCGAATAAACCGATTTTCCTGAAGGAATTCATTCATTTTTCATCATCATTCATTTTATATGTATATGGGGCATTCCACGTCAAACTGACCCCTCATGAGCGTGACCCTCTGGGATTTCGATACTCAATGGATTTTTTGGTTGGTTTTTTTACAAAAATGATGCGTCTAATTTTTTAAAATTTTCCCACCATTTTTGAAGGTTACGGTGACCTCAAATATCATCATCAAGATGGACATTTTTTAAATCGCGTTTTTCTTTTTGTAAAATCAGGGACTCGAAAACACATCGTTTGGACATAGTCCGATCATGGGATGGAAATACTAAAATTTTTTTTCAATTTTTAATGTTGAAAAAAAAAAATTCTAATTGTGGTTTTTTGTAGTAAAAAATAAAACAAAATGAAACTTTAAAATTTGATTTTCTTGTTGGTTCAAGAGTAAAACGCCAAAAACGATGCTCGATTCGAAAAACAAAACAAAAAATAATAAAAACGCAATCCACGGTTATCTTCAATGAAAATACATAATTCATTCAGGGAGATTACTTTATTGTCATGAAATTCCGATATTATTTCCATAGAATAGTTCCGTTCAAAAAAAACTTCGTGAAAACTACGAAATTCGTCAATTTGGCGATAATCAACTTTCGACTTTTCACTCGTTTTCTTTGAAATGAACAATTCTATGAAAACTATATCGAAATTTCATGACAATGAGGTAATTTCCCTAAATAAATGATGTATTTTTATTGAAGATGACCGTTGATTGTGTTTTTTTTTTTTTTCGAATCGAACATCATTTTTCGGAATTTTACTCTTCAACCAACAAGAAAATCAAATTTGACCAGGACAAAGTTCATTTTTGTTTTCTTTTTGACTACAAAAAAACACGATTAGAATTTTTAATTTTTTTTTTTCAAAATTGAAAATTGAACAAAAAAATGTTAGGATTTTCATCCCATGATCGGACTATGACCAAACGATGTGTTTTCGAGTCCCTGATTTTACAAAAAAAATTTGCGATTTAACAAATGTCCATCTTGATGATGATATTTGAGGTCACCATACAATCTGCAAAAACAGCGGAAAAATATAAAAAAAATTAGAGGCATCATTTTTTACCAAAAGGAACCAAAAAATCCATTGAGCATCGAAATCCCAGGGGGTCACGCTCATGAGGGATCGGTTTGACGTAGAACGCCCCATATATGTACATATGTATATGCATACTCCATTTCTTCCATCACAATTAACGGAAACAAAAAGATATATTTCGACACAATAAATTATAACGCAATCAATCGAGTCTAATAGCCGAGGGTTTCTTCAATCCGAAGGTTACGTATCATAACAAAGCGCAACGAATGACAATGAAGCCTTCGATTTTTTTTATTGATCGTCGTTTGGGTAACCGATGTTCGATCGATACAGATCGCACTATCGGTAAAAAGATTACCAATTCAAAGAATTGAGCAAAATTATTTAAGAAAAGCCGGGCCTGTCACCCACCCCCTTCGATTTGGCTGATTTTTTGTGAGCATGTTACTTACCTGGAGAGTAGTCAAAAGCCAAAATATTATGTCCCGAAAAAATTTATTGGCCGAGTTACAGTTTTTTTTAACATTTTTGACTCGAATTTGGGTATTTTCGATTATGCAAAGGTTTTTTGTACTACGTGGCTGAAAATCGGTTTCTTCATGTAAAATTGACCCAGGAACACGAATCTGGCCACAGATTTGACCTACGACAAAAACCTACAGTAATATTAGCCAAAAACACCCAAAATTGACCAAAAAAGTCCCAAATCTTGAGGAAACGGTCCAAAAAAAAACGTTTTCGACTTTCTGAGGCAGCAATCCTGTAGGAAAAAAGCCAACGAATCCAATAACCACATTTCCAGATTTCTAGGACGAACCGTTCAAGAGATACGCGTTGTCAAAGTTGGAGAATCTTGATTTTCCTGCAAATAATGGACCTTTTTAAGGGGAGGCTCTACTCGATTATGACCGACTTACCGACATAAGTGGGCGTGTCGCTTATTTCGATGAAAATTGAAGTCTACGGGCCTAAATCGCAAAAAGGGCTCTGTCGCGGATCGCTACGTGCAATTCCGAACCTAAATATGTCAAAACCTTTTTGTTTTGTGCGGAAACAAAGTAATGGCATTGTTATTACGAAAATGTGTCAATTGGCGTCGTCGCCCAACTTTCACACTTTCGTAATAAAACAATGCCATTACTTTGTTTCCGCACAAAACAAAAAGGTTTTGACATATTTAGATTCGGAATTACACGTAGCGATCCGCGACAGAGCCCTTTTTTGCGATTTAGGCCCGTAGACTTCAATTTTCATCGAAATAAGCGACGCGCCCATTTATGTCGGTAAGTCGGTCATAATCGAGTAGAGCCTCACCTTAAGGGTTCTTATTATTTTATTTCACGAAAAAGTAAATTTAATTATTTTGACCAGAATCTGACGAATCTCATTTGATGAAAATAACCTATTGATACTCGATTGAGATAGTCGTGGTGAATGCCGCAAAATAGGCCTTTAGGTCGGAAATTTGTCCAACGAGGTCAAAAAAGTCCATTATTGCCAAAAAAACAAGATTCTCCAACTTTGACAACGCGTATACGCTTGAACGGTTCGTCCTAGAAATCTGGGAATGTGGTTATTGGATTCGTTGGCTCTTTTCCTGCAAGATTGCTGCCTCAGAAAGTCGAAAACAATTTTTTTTGGACCGTTTCCCCAAGATTTGGGACTTTTTTGGTCAATTTTGGGAGTTTTTGGCTAATATTACTGTAGGTTTTTGTCGTAGGTCAAATCTGTGGCCAGATTCGTGTTCCTGGGTCAATTTCACATAAAGAAACCGATTTTCAGCCACGTAGTGCAAAAAACCTTTGCATAATCGAAAATACCCAATTTCGAATCAAAAATGTGATAAAAAATTGTAACTCGGCCAATAAATTTTTTCGGGACATAATATTTTGGCTTTTGACTACTCTCCAGGTAGGTAACATGCTCACAAAAAATCAGCCAAATCGAAGGGGGTGGGTGACAGGTCCGGCTTTTCTTAAATAATTTTGCTCATAATTGTGATGGTGCGATCAATGTCCACGTGAATTAACATGATATTTGTATTAAAAAATTCATAAAAATGAGAAAAATTGGGATATCCATTGCTTAAGAAATCATCCGGTCAAAATACAAGCCCTCTGCAACAAAATTGCTTTCGATGTGCATTTGTTGGTCGACGACGAATGTTTACCATGGCGACGCGGGATTTTTGTTTCCAAACAGTTTGTGCGTCCTTTGCAGTTAGCTTCGTCAGCGTCAGTGATCGCATCGTTTTGCTCATTATCGTGATGTAAGTATTTCAATGTTCTTAAAGAATTGTCCTACACATATTGCATATTGTTGATTGTTCGTTGCGATAATGATTGCTTCATGTCGGTCTTTTCCGATGATTCCTTCTTTATCGTTTTTATATTTAATACTTACCTCACTAGGTAATGATACAATTATTCACTTTCTTCCGATCAGCGTCGTTTTCTTTATTCAATGTTTATGTTGAGGTAATTTTATTGATTGATCAGTATAGTCAGGCGGTTGAATAATTGCTCTATTGCTTGTCAATCATGCACAGGTACAATTTTTAATTCATAATTAACGTAGGTCCGAGGAGAAAGGGAACGACTCCGCGTCACGCGGGCCACGAGTCAAACCAGAGCAATTAAAGCATTTAATTGATTATATGGCCGGGCATCGTAGTTTTGCAAGAGGAAAATTATCCGAATCCTCGGGTTCGAATGGCGACGAGTGGGAGATATTGGCCATAGATCTCAATAACATAATCGGCGCACGCAAGAGCACCGAACAATGGGTGAAGGTGAGAATATTCCTTGTACTCAAATTTTTTATTCCGCTGCATAATACCGCAGGGTTGACGTATAATTTTTTCATCCTCGCTCAACAACATTTCCTCACTGCATTAGGACTACTTTCCAATATATATTTTCTACAGCCTGAAACTTATTATAACACCACTATACGTGCAAATAAGTAGCAT